>JAHKKF010519450.1:0-15336 GCA_019740295.1 Labeo calbasu | reverse complement strand
ACATTTAGCTATTCGCAGGGCTGCAAGATACGATGCTTGCTGTGCTTTCTCAGGTATTGTCGCGATGTTAGTCAGTCGTACCTTCTGCTTGATATATTCTTCTTTTTTTCTCTGGAAAAAATCCTTACTTTTATTTGTATGCTCCGGATGAATTGTTGTCAGATGTCGGTTAAGTTTATATGGTTTCAGCGCTTCAACGGATAAAATCTTCAAGCACAGTGTGCACTGTGGTCTGCCGTCACTGTATTCCATAAAACCATATTTTATGTATGAGTCGTCAAATTTACGCAGTTTTGTTTTTTTCAAGCTAGGCTCCTCTGTATTAACCTTCTCAGCTGAGACACTGCATCCTCTATCTAAAAACTTATCCATTTTAAATTGTCTTTGCATTCATCAGTGTGTTCATGGCTAACCGTTCTGTGCACTGGTACGTCAACGGAGGTTTTGGTGACGTTCAGCGTAGTGTGCTACGTAAAATTTATATTTACTTTTTTTTATACTTTTATTTTTTTTTAAATACATTATAGTTTACATAGGTTGACAAGCCTGATTTACATACAGGTCTTTTTTTTTTAGATTCTACAATTTCGATGCGGCCCCCCTAGCGCCATCTGGTGGCCCCCAGTTTGAGAACCACTGGTCTAGCCTATTCTAGTGCAAGTTTATGCATTAAAAAAAAACACTTGCGTTATAAGTGAAGCTAACATTATCTACGCTGTATAATGAATAAATCTCTTACCTTACCTCGGCCAGATCTTCGGGAATTTGCAGCTGGCTCTGATGTCTCTATAGTGGTTAAACATGAAATATAATTGGTTTTGGGTAAATCTAATGGGCAGTTTTCGGTCTCATTAATCTATTATTTGTTCCAGAGCAAACCGTTTTTGCTGAGGGCAGATTTAATGCTGTATATCTGTTCATAGCAGTTTTAAAATTGCACATTTAGCACATTTAAAATTGTTTACATTCTGCATGCAGCTGTCTCATGCATGTTTATTCCTTCATATATTGTCATTTTGTTGGGCCATGCAAACCCTATATTATTATCTAAGCCTTCAGTGTATGATATTACAGCATTTTAATATGTACTCCTGACAGTTAATTAATTCACTGCTTATGTTAATGTTAATGTTAAGTTATTATTAAAATTAACTATATAGGCCGAAAGGCAAAGCAATCTTACAGAGCAATGTCTAATCTGTCCTTCATGGACACATTTGGGCATGTAGGTTCTAGGTGTGATCCCAATTTTAAAAAATAAAAAAATATCAATATAAACACTACCAATTTATGTGTTTTTGTGTGTGTGTGTGATTTTTTTTTAATGTTTTTATTGTTATTATTATACTTATTTACCTCTAAAAGTACTATATTTTTGTAGAATATGCTTATTTTTATGTTGTTATGTTATGTTATGCTATACTTCAGTAGAAAACAAAATCATTCCAAGAAGTTCAGACAGCCAAAACCTAACATTTTGGTGAGTTTGGTGACAAATTGATGGCTGCATATAGGCTGAAATCTATAAACCATTGTTATAACAAACTTAACCTACAAATTAGACCAGGGTGGGGTAAAATGCCCCATTTACAGCAAAATCAGAGTACAGGCAGTTTTACCTTAAAATGAAAAAGAATATAATCAGTAATTATGAATTACAAAATTATAATATCCTATTTGAAACATTTTGTTAGCTGATTCTAACTGGCTAGCTAATAGCTACCTGATGCTAACTTGAGGTAATTTTTAAAATATAAAATCCAAATATTTTCATTTAACCAACTAGTTAATATTGATTTGATGGAAAAACAAAGGATTTGATGTTTAGAACAGAGTAACTACAGTAATCACCCACTGCTCCCTGGGGGCATCTTACCCCACTGACTATGTTTGAGAAAAAAAATAAATACAGTCATGGCCAAAAATATCGGCACCCTTGCAATTCTTTCAGAAATTTCAACTCTTCTCTCAGAAAATTGTTGCAGTTGCAAATGTTTTGGTACTCACATGTTTTTTGTTTGTTTGTTTACATTGGAACTACAATTCCACACAGAATCCAAAAAATGCACTGGACAAAATTATTGGTACCCTTAAACTTAATATTTGGTAGCACTGGAAAAAGCACTGGATTTGAAGGATGCCTTCTCCCATCTGCTGTTTTGAGATCCATCCACAGGTGGTCTATGGGATTCAGATCTGGACTCATTGCTGGCCATTTCACAACTCTCCAGCGCTTTGTTTGTAATCATTTCTGAGAGCTTTTTGAAGTGTGTTTTGGGTCATTGTCCTGCTGGAAGACCCATGACCTCGGGTGGAGACGCAGCTTTCTGACACAAAATTCTTTGGTAATCATCAGATTTCATGATACCATTCGCACAGTCAAGACATCCAGTGCCAGAAGCAGCAAAGCAACCCCAAAACATCCTTGAACCTCCACCACGTTTGACTGTAGGGACTGTGTTCTTTTCTTTGAAGGCCTCATTTGTTTTTCTGTAAACAGTGCCATGATGTCCTTTACCAAAAAGCTCTACTTGTCTCATCTGTCCACAGTACGTACTCTCAGAAGGATTTTGGTTTTGTCACATAAGTTTTGGCAAACTTCAGTCTTGCTTTTTTATGCCTTTGTGTCCTCCTGGGTCTCCTACCATAGCGTCCCTTTTCATTCAGATGGTGACAGATAGCGAGCTGACACTGTTGTACCCTGTGTCTGCAGATCAGCTTGAATTTGTTTGGAAGTTAATCAGGGTTCTTTATCCACCATTTGAACAATCCTTCGTTGTAATTTTCCATTGGATTGACTCACACCTTCATTTATGTGTATGGATTATCTGCATTGTGTTGGATTTATTGTTTTTATTGGACAATTTAAAAAAAATGCTCTGAATTTTAGTATTTCCCATTTGGGTGTCCATTTTGTCCACAAAGGACTAATTAAGGATTTTTTTTTTCCAATTACTTAACTTTGAATCGAATAAAAAAATGTATGTGTTCATTTTCCTAAATGCAAATTTAGGAAAAGTAGCCAAGTCTGGTACTGCTCCGATTAAGGAAACTATTTAAGAAGAAGAAGAAGAAGAAAATTTTGCCCAAATTTCGTCTTCTTACCTGTAATTGGTCAGGACGCTCTTGTTTCACTAATCTTACTGAAAAGAACTGATTCCCAAAAAAAAAAAAAAAAAGTTTCAAGAGTACCAGTTGGTCCACCATTTCGCCACTCCTTTCACGTTGTTTACTTATGAACGTAAGTACATCGTATTCTCTGTCGCCACCATGCGGCACACGAACGCAAGACATTTCCCTACGTGCACTACTGGCTAGAGAAGATACTTCTAATAGTTAACACTAAATTAATACTAAATTAAACGTGTACTATGTAAATTAGTTTATTATATGTATTTATATATTTAAAAAATGTTTATACACTTATATAACATATATTATAAGAAGCAGGCAGTTTTATTTATTTAAAATGACAGGAGCAGCCTCATACCTTCTGTTTCCCGTGTTAATAATTTTAATCAAACAATAAAATAAAAAGACAGAACCACTTCATGCTCTTAAACTTTTAAAATAGGTATCTGTGTATATTTACTTAATACAGTAGCTGTCACAAGCCAATGTAATTCGTATCTTCGTTTATTGTATTTATTTGTGCTATTGCTTGTAATTTGTTTTATTTTTCTTATATTATTAATGACTTTACTTGTTTTTAAAACGTCGTTAGGTTATATAAATTTATTAGTTTAAAATTTTGGCTGTGATTTTAAATTTAAATAGACAATTGTGAAATTTAACATTTTAATTTTAGCTAGTCAAATTAATATTTGGGCTGGTACCATTATATAATTTATTTGGAAAAAGAAAAAGTTGTATTGACTTGGAACCAAATTAAGTGTTGAGGCTACTTTTGACTTACTACATAGTAATATAAAGATACCGATACGAACATTCTAACATATTTCTATTAATATAGACTACCATTCTACACTTACATTGCTTAATAATATATTTTAAAAATATTTTTAGAAGGATATATATGAGAAAGATGTCCAACAAAGCTTAAATCCTTGAGAGCTGTTTGACATGTTCATCCTGTTCTGACATCTTAAAGGCGCTCTTTCACTGCGCATGAGCAGACGAACGCCGCTCTCCTCACCGCGCATGCGCACTGCACTGAGCTTCTCGTCGCAAATGTCAGCGACACGGACAAAAAGTGACAGACTCTCTCAGCGGTTGAGTGCGAGGACGAGAAATGAGTGATTTCTACCGCTGTGACGTTCATTCTCAATAAAAAAAAGAAGCTTAAAGCGGAAGGAATTGACGGAGACATGGAGCAGGAGTTTGAGGACATAGATTCAGAGGGCCGCTGGCAGAACCTTTATTTAGTAAGTAAAGCTAAGACAGCTAGCATGCTAATGAGCCACGCAATCTACATTTAGCCGTGAGAGAAATTTCTTTTTATCTCCTCGTGTCTTTACATACTTTAATTGGGTGTGCTGTCACCGTTCTCCTTTTGACTGTTGTTGAAATTGGATAAAATGAAAGTGAAGCTGTGAAGCCGGGATGTTGTGGGGCTTGTCCTGTTGTAAACTCTAGTGTTGTGAGTTAAACTATAACTGTGTCTCAGAATCTATTGAACCAGTTACATAGACAACATATTGTAGTCTGTTTATTTATGAGTTTTTAATTATTATACTTATTTTTTAGTCATAACAACAGAGAGCACAGTAGTAAAAAATTGGACAACATGTAGGCTGAGATCGAAATCGTAATGTATCGCAGCTGTCTACAGTATACAGCATTTTAACGTGACATTGATGGCCAAAATGCTGTCTTTCTAGACAACACACTAGTTTTTGAGACACAGACATCTTATGACAACAGAGTAACACATTCCCTCCGCTTAAACGAATAACAGCTGTTCGCTATTTCTGATTTATACACGTTTATTTACTGTAAACAGCAACTGTTACGTTTTCATATTGTCGTCCTAACCACTGAAAACAACAGCATAGCCTGGTTAGTAAAACGTTTCTGCAGTCTTTTTGTCGCACACACTTAAACAATGGAGTATTAAAGTCTATTAAGTAGATTTTAAGTCTTTCACTCCTATAGTGCTAAATAAACAAGCATGCACTACCAGTCAAAAGTTTTTGAACAGTAAGATTTATAATGTTTTTTTAAAGTAGTCTCTTCTGCTCACTAATTATAGAAATGAATACTTTTTTACAGCAAGGATGCTATAAATTGTATTTATTGTATTTATAATGTTACAAAAAATTACTATTTCAGATAAATGCTGTTCTTCTGAACTTTCTGTTCATCAAAGAGTCCTGAAAAGAATTCTATTCAGCTGTTTTCAGCATAATAATAATTATTATTATTTTTTTTAGTTTTTTTGTTTTGAGCAGCAAATCAGAATTTTAGAATGACTTCTAAAGGATCATGTGATTGGAGTAATGATGCTTAAAATTCTGCTTTGAAATCACAGAAAAAAATTCCATTTTAAAATATATTCAAATAGAAAACAGGTTTTTTAAATAGTAAAAATATTTCTAAATGTTACTGTGCTTGCTGTACTTTGGATCAAATAAATGCAGGCTTGGTGAGATAAAGACAATTCTTTAAAAAAGAACAGTAAAAATCTTACTGTTCAAAAACTGTTGATTGGTAGTGAATATTTATGTACGTCATATAAAATTGTGTTATTGAATGCAGGGTGAGTTTGCCTAACTAACCACTAAACAAACCACATGTAGCTTCCTTGATTTATGTTTCCAGTAATATCACGTTACTACTACTGGAAGCTGTTCGGTCGCAACTGGCTTGGTCAGCTAATTTCTTTTAAATGTGTTTTTCCTGTCCTGTGTTTGGGCTTGGGAAGTTAATTGAAATGAAACTTGATGAACCTAATGAATCTGTAATGACCTGATTTAACTGTTGCTTTGAAGCTCTTTTCCAGGAAATACTCAGTGTTTGAATGTTTTTTTTATGTTTCCAGGAAATACGCAACCAATCACATGAATGTGCTTTTAAAGTGGCCAAGTATCCAGAGAATCGCAATCGGAACAGATACAGAGACGTGAGCCCATGTGAGTAAAATCAGATTAGGATTCATTGCTTGTTATTGCAATGTAACTGGTTGGTAATGTTGCATTTGACATTGTTTATCTTTTTTTTTGTTTTGTTTGTTTTCAAACATATCAGTTGACCACAGTCGGGTAAAATTAGAAAACACAGAAAATGACTACATCAATGCCAGCCTGGTTGTAATGGAAGAAGCCCAGAGAAGATACATACTTACCCAGGTAAGTAAACACCCAGACCACTATATTTTCCCCTGGAGCTCCAAGCATACAGGCCACAGGATCCCAGCTGGTCCTTAAAATGACATAAGTGCAGTTTGAATCAGTTTCATTATTGCAACATTGTTGCAAATTTCAAATTTTTTAGAGGTCTTAAATTTAGGGACAGAAAAATATGAATCACGATATGGCCTAATATGACTGTTTAACTTTTATTTTATTTAACTAAGCTGTGATTAAATAAAATAAATGTGAGTGTTGCCTGTTTAAAGTCAAAATGAAGTGCTGTTGCATATTCTGCAGGCCTGACAATTCCAAGTAGTTCTCAAAAAATGAATATTGTACAGTTATGACAGGTGATTGCGTTATATCTGCTGTAGGTGAATTATGACGTTTTTACTGAATGCTGTTTATATTGTAATATTTTGTAGATGTTTAAAAATGGAATCCATAAAAATGGAATTTGCTGTATAACACAGATTGTCATGAAATTTTACAAATTTTGGACGTCATATCATATACAAACACAACAACCTATCAAAATAAAAGTTCGTTTTAACTTGAAGAAACTGTGACAGAAATGTATTAATCAATGTAATGATAGTACTACTAATAATAAAATGATTATTAAAACACTACTTTTTAATGAATTTTTATCAGAAAAATAATTTACCAGAAGTTATTACCAGAAAAATGTAAATCCACAAAACTGTATTTCTGAAAAAAAAGAGAGAAAATGATAATAAATATTTAGACATGCTTTTGATTATTACCGTTAAAATTGAGTCCAGAAAATGAATTGGGTAAAAATAAAACTGAATTGAAAAATGAAAACAGATTTCATAGGGCTTTAAAAATGTAATTTTTGTTAAACTAATACATTGGTGTTAAATTGTGTATATTTCATGATTTTAATTAATGAGACATGCTTTTTGATTAATATTTTTTTTTTATTTAACCATTAAGACAGAGTATAGAAAAAATAAATGGGAAAAATGAATCCAGAAAAATTAAAACAGAAAAAAAAATGGATTTTGAAAAACAAATAAAAACAGATTTCATAATGCCCTAGCATATAAGTTTCCAAATAAGAGTCTTGTGTATTTCAGGCTTGTTTTTAATTTGCAATGTGCAAAAAATCTTTTTTTTTTTTTCTTGTCTTTTTTTTTTTGGTGCTATTTTGGGTACACAGTAAAGTTTATCTGAAATGTAATTAAAAGTAAACACTTGTAGCTTCTCCCTTCTGTCATGTCAAGGAAAGACCAAGAACAAAGACCAATAGCACTTTCTTTAAACACATGAACACATCAGCAAAATCCAGCATCAGTCAATTTCTAAAATGCATTGATATATTAGTACATTAACTTATTTCAATATGTATGTACATATTGTGTGAAACATGTTAATTAAAGGAGAAGTCCACTTCCAGAACAACAGTTTACAAATAATGTACTCACCCCTTTGTCATCCAGGATGTTCATGTCTTTCTGTCTTCAGTCGTGAAGAAATTATGGTTTTTGAGAAAAGCATTTCAGGATTTTTCTCCATATAATGGACTTCATTGGTGCCTCGATTTTGGACTTCCAAAATGTAGTTTAAATGCAGCTTCAAAGGGCTCTAAATGATCCCAGCTGAGGAGGAAGGGTCTTTTCTAGCGAAACGATCAGTCATTTTTTTTATATACTTTTTAAGCACAAAAGCTCATGTAGCACAGGCTCTGGGATGCGCGTTCATGACGCTACATACTATTGAATCATGTCGAAAGGTCATGTGGAACTACAGACCCGGTGTTTACAAAAGCGAACGCGCAAAGACTAAGAAAGTGCAAGTAAGTTTGTAAATGCTGTTTACAAAGAAAAAGGTACAACAATGTCCTCCTCTGAAGTTGTAGGAGAAAATAAGATGGAGTTTTTCGCCATACAGGCGATGAACGTACACGCGATTCGTAGTAGTGATGGGACGTTCGGATCCTTTTTTTTTTTTTTTTTTTTTATCCCTTTTTCATGCTTTTTAACGGACAGGACCGTAGAGAATGACAGGGAAGCGTTTGGGGGGTGAAGAGTTGGGAACGAGTTCGGCAAAGGACCACGAGTCGGGACCTTTGAGTCTCGTTCAGCAAAATGAACGAACTTTTCTTCAAGTCATTTTAGCAAAATATAATTAAAATGTTATGTTACTTCCCTAACACATCTACTGCTTACACAAACGTTGATCACACTAGACAAAACTATAATGCTATAAGAAACAGAAAAGATTAATTCATTGTTTACCTGGGTCTTTAGTCTATGATTATCTCACCTCTCCTCTTATCTGACAAGTTTTCGGGTTTGAGTCGTTCGTTCATCACGTGACAGCCCCATAAGATGAACGAACGACTCCAAAAACCCAAAGACTCGAAACAGGTGAACTAATTCCAGTACAGAACTTAAAAGGACGTTGCGCATGCGCAACAGAATGAATCACTCCCTGAGACGACTCGTTCTTCCCGAGTCATGGTAAAGATTCTTCAAAATGAAAGAATCATTAAAGAACGACCCATCACTAATTTGTAGCATCATGAACGCGCATCCCAGAGCCTGTGCTACACGAGCTTTTGTGCTTAAAAAGTACACAAATGTTTATTTTTTGAAAAAAAATGACTGATCGTTTTGCTCCTTTGAGCTGCAATTAAACTACATTTTGGACGTTCAAAATCGGGGCACCAATGAGGTCCATTATATGGAGAAAAATCCTGAAATGTTTTCCTCAAACAACAGTTTCTTTACGACTGAAGACAGAAAGACATGAACATCTTGGATGACAAGGAGGTGAGTAAATTATTTGTAAATTGTTGTTCTGGAAATGGACTTCTCCTTTAAGTCAAAGCATCTGTGAAAGCATGACTTATTTTGGAATTGTATAGGCTTGTTCTCTATGGTATTCATTTTATTTGTGCACATCTTACAATAAGTTTTTAAAGTCTTAAATCTGATTTTAAAAACAGGAACCCTAAAACAGTGTAAAAATGAAAGGATAATTTGGTATATTTTGTTCTGCTTATGACAGTGCGTGACTAACACGATGACACTAGCTCTCATATGAATATGAGGAGTCGGGGGAAGATAAAGTCACAGGACTTCAATAAATATTTTCATTGTTTTCTGTGCCAGAAAGGTTTTATTTTGACGTGTGACTAAGATGCCTTAAGCAGACTTTTTTTTTTTTTTTTTTGTCAGAAGTTATTTTTAGTGGACTTATTGCAGGGACCGTCCCCTTATAGAAACCTGCGGTGAAATGGCTTTGCTTAGGCACACAGCACAGGATTGTCAACATCTTAGCAGCTTTTAGTAAAACCTTCATCAGCACCATTAAGTTAACTTTACTCCATTGCTGGCAGTTACTTTACAGAGATGCTACTACAGGATGATGTAGGCAGGTGGTAGGCTTTACAAATGTCTGTTACAACCAAGCTGTGTGGGTAGCATTTCGAAGGTCACACGCTCTCAAATACATTAGTCAGCCATATGAGATGCACTTTTGGTTTGGTATTTTTTTTTAAACTAACGTGTAGGTGTGCTAGACTTTTGGCATTGCATGATTTTTGCATAGGTAACTACTTGAGGTATGTGAGACTTTCTTTGAAAACAGCTAGTGTTTACTCAATGACTAATCAACTCGTCTGAAAAATTAGTGAGATTTCTTTAGGGAGCTGTATTACATAAGACACATTCTTGTGACTATTTTGGCCCATCCCTACTAATTGTTTACTTTTTTGTGCCTGTTCTCTATTGTCAGGGTCCTCTGAGAAACACCTGTGGTCACTTTTGGCTGATGATCTGGGAGCAGAAGACCAAAGCCGTTATCATGCTCAACAGAGTAATAGAGAAAGGCTCGGTAAGCGCAATTGATCCAAAGCTTTTCTTTTTGAAAGCACCACTCTGAGAGCTTTCAGCCTCCACATTCATTCATACTACAATGAAATGTGAAGTCTGTCTGTTAGTTCATATTACAGAGCTCAGCAGAGCCTTAGGGAGTTTATGTAAGTAGCATATCATTAAAGAACTAAAAGATGTGAAGAAATGCAGTGTTGTTCTTAATAGCTATTAAAGACAGTGAATTTAATTGTAATAAAAATTACAGTAAAATACAAATATTAGATGAGAAACCATAATAATAAATATAGAATTACTAAAACTACTTGAACATAAACTAAACTAAAGCTGAAATAAAAATAGAATAAAAATAAAGTACTTTTTGAATTGATGTGAATAAATGAAAAGCTAACAATGAAAGCCAATTCACATAATTTATTGAAGCTAATACATAAATGCAGTTCATACACTACCAGTCAAAAGTTTTTGAACAGTAAGTTTTTGAATGTTGTTTTTAAAGACGTCTGTTCTGCTCACCAAGCCTGCATTTATTTGATCCAAAGTACAGCAAAAACAGTAAAATTTTGAAATACTTTTACTGTTTAAAATAACTGTTTTCTATTTGAATAAATTGTAAAATGTAATTTATTTCTGTGATTTCAGAACTGAATTTTTAGCATCATTACTCCTTCCACATTATCCTTCAGAAATCATTGTAATATTCTGATTTGCTGCTCAAAAAACATTTATTATTATTATTATTATTATTATTATTATTATTGTTATTATGATGTAAAAAACAGCTAAGTAGAATTTTTTTTTAGGTTTCTTTGATGAATAGAAATTCAGAAAAACAGCATTTATCTGAAATAGAAATCTTTTCTAACATTATAAATGTCTTTATCATCACTTTAGATTTTTAGTATCTTTGCTAAATAAAAGTATTAATTTTTATAATTTATTTCCCCCCCAAAAAAATTGTACTAACTCAAAGCTTTTGAATGGAATATTGTATAATGTTACAAAAGCTTTTTATTTCAGATAAATGCTGATCCTTAATTCTTTCTATTCATCAAAGAATCCTAAAAAAATTTACTCAACTGTTTTAAATATTGATGATAATAATAAATGTTTCTTGAACAGCAGATCAGCATATTAGAATTTCTGAAGGATCATGTGACACTTAAATATTAAAAGTTTTGCTTGGTGAGCAAAAGAGAATTTTTTAAAAAACATTAAAAATTCTACTGTTCAAAAACGTTTGACTGGTAGTGTACATTTTATGATGAACATGATTTAATGTTTGAATTAAAAATTCAAAAATGTATATTTGTCAGGGGTTTTTCCCTTTTTAAAATAAATTTGAAAACCTTTTTGCAAAGATCATCTTTCTGAGGTTATCCTTCTTTATCTTCAACATCTCACATCATCTTTATTTATCATTGACTCATTTATTGCTGCATATTTGGTGACAAATGCCATTAGTGGGTGTAACTGAAACTGTTTTGGTAAAAATACGTTTTGGACAGTTAAATTTAAATAACCAACCATTGTTTTCATACAATCATATGTTATTGGACTTAGTAGACTGACCTTCTTATTGGTAGTCATAAGACCATCACAGAACAAAAGAAAAGCATCTTATGACTTTTTGTAAATTTGTCTTAATTTCGCACTGACCTCAGTGCAGTCAATGTGGGCTATTGTATCTAAATTCACGACATCTTTACCAGCCTTTGGGTATTAAAATAAGACTTTCATATCAGGATGTGGTTAGCCTTTTAGATTAGTTTTAAACAAAGGAAATACATTTTTGTTGTACTTTTCATCATTTATACACATTCCTTACTGCAGGAAAAATGTGCACAATATTGGCCGACACAAGAAGAACGAGAGATGTCGTTCCGTGACACCCGCTTCGTGGTAACACTAGTGTCAGAGGACATAAAGTCATATTACACCACCAGAGTGCTGGAACTCCAGAATGCAAATGTAAGTTTCACACATTAACCACTGAAAATCACATTCTTGGTCACAGAATGCCATCAGATATCTTCTCACGCTGATTTTAATTGCAATTCTGTGCTGCAGTATGCAATACTAATGTTCTGTACAATTCTTGTCTGTTCTGTTTTATGTATTATTCATTTATCCACTTAGACGGGGGAGACGAGACAGATCTATCACTTTCACTATACCACATGGCCTGATTTTGGCGTCCCAGAATCCCCAGCCAGCTTCCTGAATTTCCTGTTTAAGGTGCGGGAGTCGGGCTCACTCGGGATGGAACAGGGTCCAGCAGTCGTGCACTGCAGTGCAGGAATCGGCCGATCTGGAACGTTCTCTCTGGTCGACACTTGTCTCGTCTTGGTGAGTCGAATCTCTGAAACTAGGAGTCTATCCACCTTTTTTTTTTTCCGTAAGATCGGGCTTGGCCATTTGTAAATTTTATGGGTGGGGCTTCCAGTCTCATGTGCATCCAGCTATTTTTTAGCTGTACAAGTTTGTTTTGCTGCATGATATTGCAAATTAGTGTTTTACCATATTATTTTAATGTATTGTCTTAATTATGAACACACTGATTTGTAGTGCAAACAGTTTTACCGTTTACTGCATGTTGTTATTCTTCTCGTTATTTCCCTATAGTGGCTAATGAACTGGAAGTCTCACACATAAGCTTACCTCCACGTTGAAGAATAAGGTGGATAGGCTTTTTAAAAAATCCAGTGTTTGTGATTTCTTAATGGCAAACCCTGCCATTAAGCGTTTTTTTTCTATCAGAGCAGTTTTCAGTTTTGCTGTAAACTGTAGGTCACTGAAAGTCTGATTTGTAGATATATGGGAAACAAAAAATATTATATATTTAAATTTTAAATAGGGCTGCACGATTAATCAAACGTGATTTTTTCCATGCGCATTTTGTCAATAAAGCCGGTTCTGTAATCAGTAGTACATCTCCATCACCTGTTTTCAGATGGAGCAGCAATTACTACACAGAGCCGTAGTTCACTGATGGGTTACGCAAAAAAATCGTAGACGATATTATTGCGCGATTATGAAATCAAAAGAAATCGTTCGCGATAATGACAGCTGATTGCGTAGCTTCTTGGTGAACTACGGCTCTGTGTAGGTAGTATATCTGAAAGCATGTGAAAATACCACATTTAATAACGTGTTTTTACTCTAAACTCACTTCATAATGTCAGTCTTCACATCTATTAGTGTTTGAAATAAATCCTTCTGTGAGATGATGTGGCTTCTTACATAGAATAAGGCACACAACGTATGAAAATTATAATGAAAATTGAAAATAATGAAAATTATAGTAATAATAACTCAGATATGTTGTCGTGTGTTTATTAGTCACATTGAGTCCATGAATACAGTTAAATCTTCTGTTTATTCAGCTGCAGCGATTGTGATATCATGGGTGTGTTCTTCTGGCGTATTTGGCATTTCCGGAGGAAGATTTACTGCTGATCACAGAATTGTACTTCACTGAAAGATACGCATGACAATCGCAGATTCTGCCTAATTTCATTTCGATTTATCTTGCAGCCCTAATTTTAAACTTATTGTAGTTTCTGATTTTAGACATTTTAGCTTTTATGTCAACATCCAATCAAATGTTTAAAGTTATGAAGGTAATATTATTAATAGGGCTGTTAGTTAATGCATTAACTTAATTAATTAGTTATGAAAAAATAATGTGATTAAAATATTTTAACACAGTTAGCATACTGGCCCCGCCCCGAGATCTTATATTTCATACAGTAGACTGTTGACAAATATGATGCAGGGCAACAACTCCATGAAAGCAGTTATGACCTAAAATTCAAAATCACTTATCATACAGACAGCAAGAGCAGTATGACACGAATGCTGATTTTTATCCCGATCTATCACGAGCATAAATGTGATTTTTATACAACAGTTCAGTAGACAAGACGTTGATATTGTGTTATATTTTTAAACACTATATTATGTGTTTTTCATTATTTCTGTGTTACAGACATTTAATTAATAGAAGTACTCGGATAAAAGTTTATAGTTTGTGTATAAGCACTTATTTTCTACAGTAGCGATCAAAACGAAAGTATCTTAACCCTATGTATTACGTATGTATTGTAACGTTTATCGTCTTCCGCCAGGAGGTGGCGACACCCTTTGGATAAAAAAAAAAAAGTATTTGTCATTGAATCATTCATTCAGGATATTCCAATAGTGAAACAAGTCTTTATGAATTAAGACACTGACTTCTTCATTGAATTTTTTTTTTTTTTTTTTAAATAAATATAGATTTTTAAAAGCGTTAAGCAATGAACATTTTGTCAGAACCACTAGTAAATTACATTATTTTGTTTAGTTTTTTTTCTCCAATTTATTAAAAAAAAAGTGATTCTCAATTTATCGTGAATCTGTAGTTTTGTTTATTACTGCATATAATTAATTAAAATAAAAGTTTAATTTCATAAAGTACAAGCTGATTGCAAAATGCACTTATGTTTTTTTGCATTTTGTGTTTTTCAGTTGAATAAAAGACTATTTTTCCCTGTATTTTTTATCATTTCTTTAAAAAAAAAGTCTAAAAATCTTGTTTCGTTCTCGTGAACCCAGTCTTGTCTCATCTCGTCCCTTGGGATCACACCCCTAGTATCATTTCAATAAACAAATAATAAATAAATAAATAAATAAAAAAAAACAATTAACGGATAGTTCACCCAAAAAATTCAAATTCTGTCATTTACTCACCCTCATGTCGTTTCAAACCTTTCTTTTATGGAACATGAAATTTTGAAGACTCTTGGTAACAAAGCTGTTTTGGTTACCAATGACTTTCATTTTATGTACAAAAAATAATCTCAAATAATCTTCTTTCATGTTCCATAGTTTGTAAATGTAAAAAGCCTAAATGTTTTGTGTAATAAATAGGGGTGTGACGAGACACTTATCTTAAAAGACAAGACGAGACACGAGACTGGGTTCACGAGAACGAGACGAGATTTTTCTTAAGAAATCCTCAATGATGAAATGTATAGGGAAAATAGTCTTTTATTCAACTGAAAAAGACAAAATGCACACAAAATGTAGGTGCATTTTGAACTTTATGAAATTAAACTTCCATTTTAATGAATTATATGCAGTAATAAACAACATTTAAACAAGAGCTTCACGATTCT
>JAHKKF010519444.1:4232-56287 GCA_019740295.1 Labeo calbasu | reverse complement strand
CTTTTTTTTTTGGTTTTTTTTTGCCTGTGGAGTATGTGTCAGTGTGTTTGACAAATAATGTGTCCTTCCTAGTTGTGGTTTCTTCCTTAATTTTCATATTTTGATTCTTCGCTCAAAGTGATGGTCCTCGTTTTAAAGAATATTAACCGACAGCCAGTTGAACATGTTTTAAAAGCTCAGAAGTCACTAATGCAAAAATACCCACTACAAATCAAATGTGCAGTATTTCTGCATTTCTTCTTTAGCGGCTAAAATGGAAAAAAGATTTTATTCAAATTGTGCCAAACTCTCTGGTAAAATATGACCAGGAATGAATTTCGGTCTCAGTTACTAAATCATCATTAGGCCATTCAGACACTCCAAGAATGCATGAATTAATTTTTAAGGAAATTTGAGGCTGGAGTGTGTAATTTTTTTTTATGTTAAAACAGTTTAATATGTGACCCTGGACCACAAAACCAGTCATAAGGGACTTGTTTTTTTTTAACTGTGATTGATACATCATCTGAAAGCTGAATAAATAATTTCCATTTATGTATGGTTTGTTAGGATAGGACAATATTTGAAATCTGGAATCTGAGGGTGCAAAAAATCATTTTGACCCATACAATGCATTGTTGGCTATTGCTACAAATATAACCGCGCTACTTATGACTGGTTTTGTGGTCCAGGGTCACATTGTTGAGACAGCTATAAGAAATCCAAACTAATGAGAACACTGTCTCTGAGGTGTTTTCAAAACAATGCTCAGTTTGTTTAAACATTCTGACCTGCCCAACACGGCAACAGTGGCTGAACAAATGGGCTGAGTGTGGAGGCGGGGCTATCTGTTTAGTCACCCAATGGCAGACAGGGGAGTGTTTAGAAAACCTGTTTGAATACGTTCAGTGTTTTTGTCACAGACAAAATAATCTCTTTAAAAAGCTTTACATTTCACGGCACAAAATCACCAGAAAAACATAAAAAGGTAAGAAAATGTATGCCGTAAATCATTATTAAATCCCTCTGAGGTAAAATCACTATCAGTATTCAGACTGCAAACCGAGGGGAATGTCTCGGGCATGAGAAACATTAAAGCTCTTATTATAATCATAAACCAATAATGAAGGAATATGTAAAAGATGGGCACAGGAGAGATATTCCTGGGAAAGGGTAGCATCCCAACGGAAGAAAACAAATGGCACCCTTCACTCCAGAGAAGGAATGGCTCTAGTTAAGATTGATTGCTTTGGCGTCTCGGCAGTGAGGTAAAGAAAAAAAATAGGGAGCGAGAGAGAGAGAGAGAGAAGGAGGGAGGGAGGATGGTTGGAGGACTGACCCTGTAAAGCTGCTGATTTCAGCAGTCTTGTTCAAGGGGCTGAAGTCTCATATATTGCCTCGGCTGGCTGTGATTTGTCTGGAGCCCACTGTCGATTTGTGAGGACTGACACGGGACATGCCACCTCTGTAAAATACCCGAAAACAAAGAGCGTTTCTTCACGACTGGCTAATTCTCGGTGTTATTTCCCATGCCGCAGCAAAAAAAATGACTGACTTTTTGGGCTGGGACGTACCCCAAGGCCTTCTTATGTCAGGGAAGCTTTCCTTTAACGCTAGAGGACTGTTGACACATGAACAGTCCGCGAGGACACGTTTTAAAAGCGTGTCCTGAATGAGCTCGCTTTGAATGGCAGCGTGCTACATTTGAGGAAAGAAAATGGAGGTCGGAGTCGGTCCTAGAAGCATTACTGTTCTTTTAGCGGCGCTCTTCTGAGACCTCTCTTAAACCTGTTAGTGACACTTCAAGCTTGATTCTTGAATCAACTTTGAAAGCACCCATTTTAGCATATTCTCTTGTTCTTTGTGTATTGAAAATCAACAACATTATCGAAGCTGGCGCCTCGTTCTGCGGTCTGCGGGCTCGCCTTCGCTCCTGACGTGCCTCAGTCACACCGCAGGACTGCAGTTGTGAATCAATACGATTCCTTAACCTGTCACACTCCCAGCATTGTCACAATACCAGTTTTATGAGGGTGATTTAGGCGTGGGCTGAGTCAATCAATCACGGAGAGGGGGCCGTGCTAAATGATCATTTGATGTGGTGAAGGATGGCGATGCGGGGAGATTGCTATGCCGGCTCCATACCTCAGCAGTAAGAGAGCGAGAGACACTGGGAACGACGAGCGCAGTCGAGACGAAGGGCAGGTGCGTGGCTTCCTGTTGGCGCCTGGCGTCTAGGCCCACTCTAAAACCCAAACCCTGTTGAGGTCATATATCAGAAGTTTAAATTTGCATTTATTTACTTGCTGTTATGTTTACTTACAGTATGTAAACTCCTAGAAAAAAAACCCCACAGTTTGAAGAGACATCTTCATATTTATTTACCCCTAAAGGGTTCATAGAAGTACCTTAAGGGTAAGGTACAAAGTAGCACTTTTTTTGTCTGACAGTGTACAGGTCTTCTTTCTTCACATTTAAGTATAGCTAACATAGTCTTGGGAAATCGCATGATAGCTTTTTGTGAGAAATCAGATTGAAATTTAAGTTGTTATGTACTGACAGTCCCCAGAGAGCTGTTCACTTATGCAAATGGATCAAAACAGAGTCAGTTAAACACAGTTATCAGTTTGATTCATAAAAGAATGATTCATTTCTGAACTGGATGAACTGGTTCATTGAAAAGATCAGACTCAAAAGGGTGATTTACTAATTTGACATTTTATCTCATGAACGCACCAGTAAGAGTGGATTGTAAGATTTTCAGTGAATATTGGCTTTTCAAATGTCTAAAGCCTGGAATACACTACACAACTTTTAAAATCTGAATAGATTTTTAAAACACCTTATCAAACACTTACCAGCATACCAGTTTTGTAAATAGTAGCGCTGCCCCCTAATAGTCGACTAACCGTTAGTCGACGAGAAGAGGCTTTGTCGAGCAAAATTTTATTAGGTGCTTAGTCACAAAAAAAAGAAGATTCCACAGGAAGTGGTGAAGTCACACAGTCCGTGACAGACAGATCGTTAACGGCTGGGCTATGTGGTAATACAGTACATTGGGCAGGACATCCTCCTCAAATATGGCTTTTCATCTGAAATATGTAAGCAGTAGCAGCTTTACATTGCGCTCAATCTAATGTGAAAATATGCACAATTTAAGTGTCTGTGCGGAGTGTGTAAGCTGAACCGTAGCACGCTCACTGCATGACAGATCGAGGCGCTGGTGCGATCACTTGCTGTTGTCATTTTTGGTCATACAGATCTTTAGAATTTACGTTTATTTGTGTGCACTCAGAATAACAACAAAACGTTGTGCTTTTGTAAAATAATGAAAGCAAACAAAATGCACTTATACTTGCGTTACAGACATGAAAAATATATCTATAGAGAGTGAAATGTCTACTTTTCAAATGAACCAATTTAAATAGAAAACAAATATTCTCAGGTGATGCAATCCATATAAAACTTGCATACAGGCGCATCACTTCTGCAGAGATGATGAGTCATTGTCGCCGACTTTATCTTTTATAACGAAAACAAAGAGAGAACTAGTTTATCAATAAATTATTAATTACAAATTACATTTGTAATTTTTTATATGTTTTGCGTGCGCTTGAGCACTTATTAGGCTATGTAGGCAATTAAAGGCTTACGATTATGATTTATATGGTTTATTAATAAACGTGTGACTAATAGTAAACTTGAATTCTGTGGCCATCATACGTCATCTCAAATCTGCAGACTGACTCTGACTTTCGGCAACTAGCGTCAACTTCTCCAGATGGTGGAAATCGGGGCAAAAATGGTGTAGTGTATTCCGGGCATAAAGATGACTTGCATGTAATCTACATGGAGTCACTTTTATGGTGCTTCTGAATTCATTTTGAAGCTCAAAAGCTCCAGTTCACTTTTATGTTTATAGCATGGAAAAGAGCAGCCAGCACATTATATAAAATATCTTGTTTGGGCTCCACAGAAGAGCGCAAGTCGTACAGATTTGAAACGGCACGAAGGTGAGTACATGCTGTGCGTATTTTCATTTTCTGGTGAACTATCCCTTTAAAGGCACCGGTTTCTCGGCGTCTGTTCTTCTGCAGTGTAATAGATGTGGTGAGGAGCTTGAAGATTATCGGATTGTAAATACTCCTCAAAGCGGCAGGGTGGAGAGAGGAGGGTGGAGGCGCTCCCCGCAGCCTCGGCCCAGACAATGCAGTCAATTAAAATGAGATTGTGTGTGTGAGCGGAACGCACTGCAGAGAGAGAGAGAGTGTGTGTCGGTAATGCAGTGGGGGAGAGTGCATGAGCATTACGTGCCTGGCTCAGATCAGTTAAGTGATATTTGGGGGATTCTCCATCATGGCAGGCAGGCAGGCCAGCGGGCTGATGGCTTCAGCAGTTGGAGCGGGCTAAATTGAAGTGTCAGGTGGCAGAATTGTATTTTATTTTCTAATATGCTCGGCTGTTAGCTGTGGAAATGTTTTTTAAGGGCGAATGCGTACAAAAGGGATTGAAACCGGCGCAGCGGTCTTATCGTGTAAGACGGTATTTCTCAAATTTACGGCGGAGATGGTCCGCCCCGTCCCCGCGACGCTTAAAGGGTTGCCGATGATTAATTAGGGGGAATCGGAAAGGCCACGCTTTTATTGAAGGTTTTAAAAACGTAACACTGTCATAAGAGGCATGAATGATTTTATTTCCTCCGTTTCCATTATACAGTCAAGCCAGCACAGGAACCGTGTTTTATTTTTTTTTTTCCTTCTCCTTCTCCTCACGCGTTAAATGAAAAATTGCTTTCATCCTGCAGATATCAATAATGTGATGCCGGGGTCTACTAGAACAGCTATTAGATTACATTAGTAGAAATTGTGGTACAAAAGCCATGTTTACCATTAAAGCGTAAAAGACGGTGGAAACTCCTGCGTTAATACTTAAAGCAATTCCTTTATTGCCTATTTACCTTTAATTGTGCTTGAGAGGAAGGAGAGAAATGAGCAGAGGGGCTGAAAGAGGTGGAGAGATGGCATAAGAGGCTAGTTAAGTACTGTATCATTTGCAAATAACATTAAATCCAGGGCTGACAGAATTTTTCCATTTCTGTAATGGAGGGTCTGAGAGCGCAGTATTGTTTTTACGCTGACCCCGGCCAATTGTTTGGTAATGTTGGGCTGTCAGCCACGCTTCTTGACACCTTGACATCATCCGCACGCTTTTAGCCGGGAAATGAGTCAGTGCGAAGCACGGAGAGAGGCGGGTGGCGTTCATTAAAAAAAAAAAACAAGACCGTCATCAGCAAATTGGGAAGCTAGTGAGCTTTCTTTTCTCCATCCAGCCGTCCTCCCTGCCTGCCCACCCCCTGGTGCCCCCACCCTCGAACCGAAAAAAAAGGAGAAAAAAAAAAAAAGTCCAAGTGGCTTGCTCTGATAAGTAGGTTAAGCTCCTATCTGTTAATTAGGCTATTCCAGATGTGACTAATTTACCAGCCATGGGCATACAATATGCTAAACACCAGGGAATTAAAGCGATGGAGAGGGACGCTTCCCATGTGCATTCTCTCTGATAGGACAAGTCATTTCAAAGCTCCAAAACCAACACAAGTTGCTATT
The DNA here is from genome assembly GCA_019740295.1 of Labeo calbasu. NCBI lineage: Eukaryota > Metazoa > Chordata > Actinopteri > Cypriniformes > Cyprinidae > Labeo > Labeo calbasu. The sequence continues at coordinate 50,705 of JAHKKF010519444.1, read as the reverse complement.
TTAATCATTGCTCACCCTATCTGTTCCCACATAATAGTGCCTGCTCGAAATTAAAACATTAAAGGGAAATTGAGATAATTGTCATTATCTGTAAAGTCGAAATCCTTGCCGGTTGCCGGAGCTGTCTGAAAATGCAAATGAGATTATTATTCAATTATCACACTCTGAAGATGAGATACACACGTTTGGGTTTGTACATGTGGACGGATGGACGTCCTGCTGAAACGCGAGCAGGTCCGTGTCCTGTTACGTGTGTCAAAGTGTGTGTAATTTTTTCGGGCCCCAGCAGATGCTGCCAAAGTGCGTTGTTTGTAGACCCAGGGATGAGTCGGGCATATGCCGGTGTTCTGCACTCATTTTTCATCCTTGTGATTAGATTATCAGTTAAAATGATCAGGCAAACTAAATTATTCATTTGAGATGTTGAGATCAAACGGTATTGTAGGTAGGTCAATGACATATAAGAGTGTTCATGATAAAGAAAGGAAAAATCTGAAGACACGCCAAGTTCTTAGAAACACGCATTCTTTGCATTTATGTTTGGTTTATATAGTTCTGAAAACGCAAGAAAGTTTGAATTTAATAACCTTGAACCTTGAATACATGTGTGTGCAGAGTTTTCATTACTTTCAATTTAATTATTATTTATTTATTTTTACTAATATCATGAATTTTTACAGAATAATATATATTTATATCATTTCTTCATTTTTTGTGTACATAATGTCAAATTAGGGATTCTTCTCTATCATATAATTTATGATATATTACACACACACAAATATATACACACACACATTTATATTTATTTTTAATACATTTTAATAAATAATTATGCCAAACTTAGGCTTTCTTTTCGAGAGGTTCTTTCTTTGAGTATCTTTTTGAGTTCTTCTTTGCGATATCAGAACTTTATGTCCATCCAACAAAATATTTTAATTAATTTTAATTCATTAAGAAAAAATGATAGAAGAGGTTATTTAAGTCTTTGTATATGGTATGAAGTAGTCATAATAGATAATAAGAAAATAAGATAGAAAAGAAATGTCATGACATTGACCCAGGTATATCTGTACGTTTATAAATATTCATTTGCTATTCATATTTCAATCCAAGGCAAGTTATGGCTCATTAACGGTATATTTGAATCAGTTCATGTGTTCATTGCAAATCAAACCCATGATATGTCCTGATTCTGCACATCTTCATTCTGCACAGAAGAACTTTCAATGCCCCCGGCCTGATGTAGCGCTCCCGAGGGCCGTCTCTCTGATTCTTCTGAATGAATTGCAGACATCACGTCTGCGTTGTTCACCACTAAGCACTAGGCTACTACAGTACATGCGGCAGAAGCATTTACATGTTTCCTGGCACATACGAATCATCTTACGGCGGCAAATCTCGACTCCTTTCATTGGAAGCATGGCTCCACAGTCGTCTGATAGAAGTGGGTTAACGTGATCCCTTCGGTCATATTGCAGTTGCTTGGAAGAAGAAAGTCCCAGAGTGCCTCACATAATCTGTTTTTCCCTGACTCTCTCTCTCTCTCTCTTCGCTCAATCATATATCTTCTGCATCCTTTCCTTAATTAATGCATCACAGAAATACATGAATAAGCAAGTTGCTGGTAATAAGTGTCCCTCTGCACAGCGTAGATCTTGTTTCTTTGTGGTTCCTTTTTAAAAGAGTGCTACTGATCTTGGCTGTTAGACGGTCTGGCCTATTATGGAGATGTGTGAATGGCCAGCAGGCATGTCTTACTGGAATTTCAGAGTGTGTAATTCTGCTGTAGTCTCAGAACTTGCCAAGCAATCATTCGAATGAAATTGATAAGATTCAATTTATTTATATGAAGCATTCTGGATATATATATATTTTTTTTTTTTCAGCGTATGATTCAAAGAGTTACTGGAATGTAGGACAGCTGAAATTCATTGAGTTTAAAAAAATGCATAAAACATAGTGCAGTTAAAGCCATGCTGCAGCTATAGCAAATATACTACAGGAAATGTACTGCTCTTGTGCAGACAAAGGTTTGTGCCTTGTCAATCAATTCCCAGTAATTTACTATCTCTCTACTATTATATCTAATTAGATTTTTACATTTTAGATGAACCTGAGACTATAGTGGTAAGGTGTTGCTAAACCTAGGACGTTCTTTTTCCCAGTCATGTTCTGGCTGGGATTTCTAAATTGCCTAAAATGTCCAGGTTTTGGCTTTGTTTACTTATTGACGTGTGCTCTACAGTCCTCATACATTATACCGTATGTACTGTACGTGTATTTGCATTGCTTTGATCATTTTCTGTAGATCCCACCTTAACGTGCACCACGATTGGTGAATTATGTGCAAATGTCAGCACACTATTGGTCAAACTACTTTTCAGTCATTAGCAGGTATGAAACAGTGTCATGCTGTCACCCTCGCTATGCCATTGCTAAGGTGTTTGGAGTATTTTTAGCATGTAAGTTAAGCTAAGTTAGTTATGGGGCCCTATCATACACCCGGCGCAATGCGGCGCCAGGTGTGATGCAATAGATTTTTGCTAATTTCAGCCCGACGCAGTTATCATTTGCACATCCTCCGCCACGTTGTTTAAATAGCAAATGCATTTGTGCCCATTTGTGTGCCTGTGGGCGTGCTTTTCTGAAAATGAGGTGTGTTCAGGCGCATTGTTGGCGTGTTGCTATTTTGAGGCAACTGAAAAGACTGCGCCATTGACCAATTAAAACCTGGTCTGAAGTTAATGGCGCAATATTTTTCTTGTTTTTTAAAGAGTGCGCTAGTAATATGCGCCTATAGGCACTTGCATAATGCATATACACTCTACTTATTACACACACAGGGACGAGCATCAGCACGCAAACATGCCAAATATTAAAAAAATGAAAGGATTGCAATGTAAAAGATTATTATTGTGTACATAAATATAAAAATGCCTACATGTCATAATGGATAGTCAGTCGCTTTCTTATGCGAGCTGTTTTTTTGGTTTCACTTTCACTTTAGAAAACAATCACATTTAACAAGGAGGGGAGAGTTTTGAAAGGAGGTGCACAGTAACTCATGTGAGGGGGCTCGGCCTGTGAATGCCCCTCTTTGGACCAGCCCTGCTCTCTGGAGAAGCGTTCAGCCTTTGTTCACGCAAATTCCATCATGTAAATAGCGAATCTGCCGTGGCGCAAGCGCAACTGGCGTTTAAAGGGAATGGGAGATGAGACTCTGATTGGTTTAATGCACGTTACGACCAAAACACACCCACGACTCATTAAGAGAATTGAACAACGCCTTTAGACCTCCTTTAGACCTCCTTTTCCCATCCTTAAAATAGCAAAAGTAGATTCAGACATGCCACCTGCGCGTGCGCTTTAGACTATGTGCTTAGATCGCTAAAATAGGGCCCATGGTGTTTATTGGGTGTTCTGGTTGGTTGGGTACTAGCCCCTTTCACACATACAGTCTTTACTGGTAAATTACCAGTAAATTACCATTAAGAGCTCATGTATGAACAGGACTTTAAAAAAAAAAAATACAGGTAAAGTAGTTCTGGCAATTTATCGGTATGAGAAGTTGTAACTAACAGTAAATTACTGGTAATGTGCTCTGTGTAAACGCAGAATGAGATTACCGGTATGAGCACGTATGAGTTCAGAACTTGCTGACGTAAGACATTTAATCTGGGCCAATCATAACATTCTGATGCAGATGACGAGTTTACTCCACACTGTGTAGTTCGGTTTGAAGTTGTCTAATAGACCAATTCAGTGTTTGCAAACAGTGATTATGTTTTTTGTGGGCGGAGCTTATTTGGTTTTAGTCTATGGAGCCATGGAATAAAAGAATAAAAAAGGTAAATTTGAGTTTGTATTTCAAAATTCTGACTTTATTCTCGCAATTCTGAGAATCTCACATTTCTATTAAAAAAAACAACTCGCCATTCTCTCTTTTACCCTCCGCTCTGGCTTTTTACCTCTGAGAATTAACAAACTCACTATTGTTGAGTTAAATTGTTATGAAAAGTTCAAACAAGCAGATATAAACTTGCATATGCAAGAAAAAAGTCAGAATTGTCAAATAAAAGAAACAAATGTTATGTAAAATGTTAATAGTAATAGGTTTAAATATTGTAGGGCTAATATAATGCCTCCCCTACGAACAGCATATGTGAATATTATGTAGACATACTGTTTAAATCAAATTTATGCTTTAAAAGTAGAGTAATCATAGCAGTTTTCATCCATAGTCTGTCCATTTAAATGTCTGCGTTTAACTTTAAATGGCATCTTTGACAACAGTATTCTCTAAAAAATAATTAGCATTCTGATTCTGGCATCAAAAGACACAAAAATTGTTTTTTTTTTTTTCTCTTATTCCATGGATTTTACCCATTTCACTTGTTACCAGCGCACAGCTGCAAGTGACATAACTGACTATGATGTCTCTGGGCCAAAAGCACCTGCAAAATTGTGAATGTTTGACACAAAAATGAAAACATCAACAAAAATAAAAACTTACTGCGTATACCCCTCCATGTTTACAAATGATGTCACAGAATTTACCGGTATTTTGAAACTGATGTGTGAATGGTATTTTACCGGTAAAAAGATGGAACATCAATTCCTATGTAAACAGCGCAAAGTCGTTCCTGTAATTTTACGCCATTTTTCTGGTATTACTGTGCAAAAATACTTCTCTTTATTTATTTTTTTTCTAGCTACTTTTTAACAGCTCTTAATCATATATTGTTTTATGTTGATCATGTCTATTCGAAAGAGTTCAAAATTGAATGGATCAAAGAAGTCTGTGCTGACATTATTCAAGGGTCAAAAATGAAAAGATTTCGAGGACAGCACAATCGGCAAAAACGTAACTCTATATACTCGATATTTGTTGAACTTTCATTTTGTTGCTAGGTTTGTTGGGATCAGCGGCGGAGCAGTTGGGTCAAGTGAATCTGGAGTCTCGGGGACTTGGCGAGTTTATTAATGTCTCTAGGCACAACCTCCTGACCCTGTCAAATCAAATCTTCTGTGTGCTGATCCACATCCTCAGAAAGAACGGCCTCAGATGATAGATTTTGAGTGAACTGCAACCCCTTCAAAATGACATGTACCAAAGTGCTCTCATTGCTCAAAAGCCAGTTAACCCCCATCGCCTTTTTGACACAAAAGCAAGAGACCTAGAGTGCCATTGTGTTTTTGTCCACTTTCCACTATATAAAAGCCATTTGTTTATAAAACACATTAGCCCACATTCTCAGAACGTGTCCGTGGGCGAAACAGCTCGCGTCTTTTATTGCTGTGAATCGGGTCCCTCAGAATTTGGCTCTTTTGGCCCCTGTATGGCTTTGAAGAATGTAGTTTTTGCTTTGTATTCAGCTGGGCTTCTTTTTTTTTTTTCAGTGTGTGATGAACCCTACTCAACAGTGTGTTAACTGAAATGGGAAGTGACAGATTCACTAAGGGATAATCTTCCTGCCAAAGAAACAGATATTACCCCTTGCTTGCACATTACAGTATGGCCCAGCAGGTAGAACTGTGAGACCCCCAACAATACACCAGTTTTTTATTGATTTTTGTCAAAATAATTTGACCGAAATGCACTTCGGTGTTATTAAATAGTGCAGGTCAGTTTAGTATTTGCACTTTTTGTCTGCTGTTTTGCTGTAGGGAATGCCTCGCAATATACATAGATATGTACACTTTATTATGCTCAACAAGGATGCATTTAAAAAAAAAAAAAATACTGCAAAATGCAACATTTTTTATAAAAAAAAAAACAGTAAAAAAGTAATATTGTGAAATGTTATCACAATTTAAAATAATTATTTATTTAATAATTTAATATATATAATAATAAATTTCTCTTAAAACATATTTAAAAATTATTCTGCAATTCAGTATTTAGTCATTCGTTCCGAAAGCCTAATTTTCGACACCCATTACTCCAGTCTTCAGTGTCACATGATCCTTTAGAAATCATTTTAATATATGGATTTGACTACAGAAGTGCTCCAAAAAAATGCTGGGTTAAAAACAGCCCAGCACTGGGTAAAAAATAGACAAACCCAGGGATTGGGTTGCTTTGACAACTACATCTGGGTTGTTTTATTTAACTCAGTATTACTTAAAAATTACTATATTTTTTGCTTAAAATGAACCCAAAATGGGTTGGAAATTAACATTTATTAATATGTTCAATAAATGAACATTTATTAATAAGTTGAATAAATTAGAATTTTTTTAATTGCTTTGTTCACCTTTTGATTAATGCTGATGCCTCTAGTAATTATGTGTCTGATTTTTATTTTAAAATGGATAGTTTCGATCCCTGATTCTGATTGGTTGAGCCGCATTCGAAGATGTAAATTACTCTACAAACATACACCTTTGTTTACGTTTGTGTGTTGCTCAGCAACCACTTTGTTGCAATCACAACCGTTTCTGAGGAACTACATTGTTTGGCGGAAGATATTTTGCTAATATCATTACACTTTATTTGCTCTGTTTTTTTGTGAAGCCTTACTACGTAAATGGAATAACCGTTTTATAAAAGCAGTAAGCCCTCTGAAGCCGTGGTTTACAGTGGATTTATAACAAACACCCGTTAGCTGTTATAAATTCACTGTAAACCACGGCTTCTTGGGGCATGTTGCTTTAAGTTACAACCTATTTTTGGTTCATTTTAAGCCGCTATATAGTCATTTTTAAACAATAGTCGATTTGTTTAAATTGCAAAAATACCTAGAAGATTCCCTTACGAAAATTATCCATGGTTTTTACTACAAATAAAACCAAAAAACCATGGTGACTATAGTTAAACCATGGTAACCACAAATTAACCATGGTCTTGCTACACTTACCATAGTTTAACCATGGTATTTGTTGTTTTTAACTCAGCGTTTTTAGAGTGTAGAAATGTATTATTTCTAAATATTGCTGTCACTTTTGAGCAGTTGCATTAATTAAAGTTTTGAGCAGTAGTGTACGTGTGTGTACATACAAGGATAAGAAAGGAAGTTAGAATCGAAACATCACTGTGTGTGTGTGTGTATGTATATATATATATATATATATAAATGGTGGTTTTCGAGGTTTACACTGAGGTAGGACTAGATGAAGGATCTTGTGTGATGCTCTGTGAGGTGTGAGGAGTCAGGGGTGGGCGTAATGGAGAGGGGGAGGGGCCAGGCCATTAAATAAAGTGTTCATTGCTGGCTTTAATTAAATGGTGACTGTGATCTGAGTGGAGCGGGAGATTGGATTGTATGACATATCTCTAGCCTCCGCTGAGAGCTCACATCAGCTGTGTCAAAGATATCGGGAACGGAGCATAAAGTCAATTACAGCTCCAACAGTGAACAGATAGAAGTGGGGAAAAACACTCCCAAATGCTGTCATTTGAGAGCGTTTCAGACACGTTTATGACAAACTACAGCGAAGGGGGTTTGGGAGCGAAACGCAGGTGGACACGGAGCAATTTGGACATCGTCGGGGTTGATGGTGACCCAAGGCCGTCGAAAGGAGCCGCGCAGGAAACCCTCGTGATTGGGAGCTGAGATTAATCCTGGAAGGCAGGTATTGTTTGCGTAGCGCTCGCCGCAGTAGATTGAAAGGTACTTCAGTTGCTCGAGGTCACAACTTCACCCTCAAATTATTTCAACGAAGACTCGAAGAGCCCTTCAGCGCTGCGGCCGCTGCTCCCGAGGCCCTCTCGAGTCTGAACTCAACGAGGCAGCAGGGAATTCACAATATGCTCGTATAATCAGCGCAATTAAAACGGCCACACGTTGGCACGAGATAATGCCGAGGAAATCCTGTTTGTGTACGTCTGCCATTTTGTCGGTACAGTCTGTTCAGACCAGCGGTCTGTTGAATCTCGCCTCAGCGAGAATGATGTTAGATGTCGATTTCCTCTGGGAAAGTGCTTAAAATGTATGAGGCGAGCTCTGGCCGTTGTTTATTCTGTTTGTCATTGAATTACTTGATATGGTTGTCACAAATATGAATGTCACGGAAGCGGATAAACAGCTTTTCAGGATCAGATCGAAAATTGTGATTAAACTTCAAAAAATAAACCATTTTTTATTTTCGTTTTTCAGAGATTTTTTCACTGCAGATGAAAAATTGCAGGTCACACATCTATGTTTTGACAATATAATTGATTTTCTATTGATGTAGTACCCAGCTGCTCTTATCCTTAATTCTATCACACAATTTAATGACAGAAAATAAAAGCAAAGGGATCTCTGTAAGCCCAGTGAGATGAAAAAGAGCCGACGGGAGGACGAGAGAAACCGTCAGCCGTCGCCCAGAGCTGTCCTTGTGAAACAACACTTAACGGATGGTCTTTTCCCTATTCTTAATCTACAAAGTAGAAATATGTCATGAATATTGATGGGATCTGGACGTGTTTTCAAGCATTGTTTTTTTTTTTTTTTTTTTTCTCCAACGAGCTAATTCCCAAGCCCCGTCTGGCTTTGCTTGTTATCAGGCTATGCAGTGTACATAAAGGCGCATTTAACCTGCGATTAATCTCAGGCACTCCAGCGCCGAGCGTTTGTAATGTGATAGAAAGTTCTGGATGAGCTTCAAGCCAGGTTTGGATAAAGGCCTCCGCGTGTGCCGCGGCTGAATGAGACAATCATTTTCAATGGGCTCCCATTGCTCGCTTTTACTCTCCGAGCCCCCCTCCCTCCCCACGTGGAGCGGCGAGGATTCAATGGAATGAATGTTTGTTGATTTCCCTCTGAAATCAAGAAGTAGATTAGTTTGAATTGGTGGGGAATGAGGTGAGGAGGCTAGGTGGCTCGCTATCGCCCGAGCCCATTTCCCATTTCCTGTGTGTGCGCGCTGGAGGTGTGAGAGAGAGGGCAATGGTAATTACCGTCTGTTTCTCTGGCGCAGTTATGCCACTGATACACATCCACGCGCCCATTATCCCGCAGATCAGCCAAGCAGTTTGTGTTTGCGTTCGGAGACTATCAGATTCCAGATCTGGCCCGAGACGTTACAGAGAGCGAGAGAGAGAGAGATGTCACATCTCAACCTCCCTCTCGTACTTTGTATGAGCTTCTAGTCCATCTTGTTCGTGTTGCCTTCCCTTTTCTTTTTTTTTTTCTAGACGTCGAATAATGAATTTGATAACAAAGGGAAATGTGGCAGCCTTCGCCGGCCTGACTGAAGTGCTTAATTAGCTGATTACAACGAGCCAGGATTGGCCTCTCACCGCTCACATTCGGTTCGCGATTTCACATGACTGTCCCCTTGCCACATCCAACTGACTGTTCATAGCCCCCCTGCGGTGGCCGCTTTCTGAGCCAAAATGTGAAATTACTGTGGCACATTCAGCCATTGAAATGAGCAGCCCTGGTCTGGATTGAACCAATCTGCACACAAGACAATAAACCCGTCAGTTCTACGAGTGTGCTGGGATTGCTCTTAGTGCACTTCGAAATTACTCTTGAATATGCTAAGGGTAGGTCAGATTAAAGATCATATCCTGTGCATCAAATATAGTAATAATAATAATAAATGCATCAAATGTATCATTATTATTATTAATGTAATCTAGAAACAAATAATATAACTGACGATTAATCGCATCCAAAATAAAAGTTTTTGTTTACATAATTAAACGTGTATAGATATTTAGTATTATATACACAAAAAGTATATATTTAGAAAATTTTATATGTATTTACATGTATTTATTTATATTCATATAATTAATATTATATACATTTTTTAATATATTAACAAAATGTTTCTTAAATATAAATATGCGTGTGTATTTATATATACATAATAAATATACACAGTACACACCCATAAATTATGTAAACAAAAACTTTTATTTTGGATGCGATTAATTGTTTGACAGCAAAAATATAAACATATTGCACATAATTTTATGCACAGTAAAATCCTGAACTGATGAAGTTGTGTTTAATTAATCAATTCAAAACTGCATTCTGAGCATCAATTAATATATTGGATGTCGTGATTAAATAATATTAAGATCAGAAATAATCTTATTTACTGTTATTATTAGCAGTACTATTAATTGTGAACAATTTGCTTAATGACAGACTTTTTAAAATGGGTGTTATTTTATTTTAATTTATTTTATTTTATTTTATGATATTGTGTTAAGTAACTTTTAAAACCCCTCATACTGTTCCTATCCTGTATGACTTTCTTCTGTGGAGCACATTTTTAACATTTATTTTGAAATAAATATGTCTCAGTGTCTTTTTTTTTTCCCCCATATAAATGATAGTCAGAGGTGTTTTGTTTATACCCCAACATTCCTTAAAATGTCATCTTAAAAATTTGACCCTGGACCTCAAAACCACTCTTAAGTAGCATGGATATATTTGTAGCAATAACCAAAAATACACTGTATGGGTCAAAATGATCAATCGTAACATGCATTGCTAAGAACTTCATTTGGACAACTTTAAAGGCGAAAAAGATTCCAGATTTTCAAATAATCGTATCGCAGCCAAATATTGTTCTATCCTAACTGTCCTATCAATTTGAATTTCCAAAAATTGACCCTTATGACAGGTTTTGTGGTCCAGGGTCACAAATGCTTTTTCACATCCGTAAAATAAAGAGAACTTCAAGCAGCATTTGTGAAGCCACTGTCTCAACGCCCGTCATTTTTTGTCGCGGTGCGAAATCTGAAAGACGCCAGACAGTTTTAATCCGCAGACCGTTCGACACGACGTAGCCGGCACGGGTTTGCGCGCGGGAGCGAAATAAGCCTTTCCTCTGCATCAGCTTTTTCGCTCTCGCAGACTGTAACACAAAACTACATTTAAAGCATCAGATTTTGTGGGGCCGATGTGCAGCCTCAATAATTGATGAGCTTGGCTGAGTGTGGAGGTTTGGAGACTCGCTTCGCTTTACTGCAACGCCAGAGAAAAAGAGAGAGGTGAAAGTGTTAGATATTCTCTCACATGGTGTAGGTTGTTATGCTGTACCACCCACACTTTAGAGCAAGTGAGCTGTGAAATGTATTCATTGTAACATGGAAAATGGAGGCAAGGAATTGCCTGTAATGTCTGACAGCAAGGGCAGCCAGCCAACATCACCTGCATTATTTCACTTTGTGTATGTGTGTGTGTGTGCGTGCGTGCGTGTGTGTTTTTCCTCTCGCTTTTTTTATATATTATTATAGGTTTGGGAAATAGGCAGCAATTTCATTACGATGTGATTTGGGAAGAAATTGCCCACCATTGAGTGACCCCACCGCAGAGGATCAAATGGGAAGTCAGCTCAAATAAAGTTAATAGTGCATTAACTGAAGGCAGCATCGCTGAGCCCCTAAGCAGTGTTCCTCATCCAGCGCCTGCCTCCTTTCTCCGCCTCCTCTTCCTTCTGCCCCCCACTTTTTAGCTCCTCATTTGTCTTTTATCCTCTCCTCTCTTCCCTCTGTGAAACCGCAAGGCAGCTACTGTATATTTGTACCTCCACAGTTTAAAAAAAAAGTGGATTGGCTGCAATGTATAGGAATGAGGCACGCGAACCAATGGAGTGTGCCGTTGGCCCCTCCCATCTGCATATCTCCGCTCCTCCGCAGCTTGCGAGAAAGCAGCCTGATGAATAACACAGAGGGGACTTGTCTCTGGGATTATTAATTTCCCATCTCTCTCTCTTTCTCTCTCTCTCTGCGTCTCTCCCCTCCCTGTCTCTCTCTCTCTCCTTTCCCTCGTTCTTTCTCTGTGTGCTTACCCCTTGCGCGTGGCTTTTTTTTTTGTTTCTTGCCTTGCTGTTTGAAATGATCCTTTTCCATTCAGTGTGAGAGTGCATGAGTGTTGCTTCATGGAGCTGTGCGGCCACTGTTAACACTGCCTGGTAGCTATTCTTCCACACAAGAGCTCTCGCGTCACGAGGGGGTGAGTTGGTATCTATTAAAATCAATATAGTGTCGTGAGACCCGGGGCTAAGGCAGTGTACGGCAGGTTTTCTAATGAAATTTTCAATCTGACTATGCCTGCATCTAAGCCTGACCTACAAAGGAAAGGGAATTTCTCGCTGAGGACTCCAGTTGAGCGCCGGTGCACGGTCGGACGCTCGCATTTGTATGTGTGTGTGTGTGTGTGTGTTAATGTCAGAGAACGCCTGGGTCTCATAGTGTGATCAGTCAGCTAACAGAGCAGCGAGCTGCTTTTGTTGCTAAACACCAGGCATGCTTTTATCACAGCTAATGGGGATGTGTGTGAGAGACCTTGATTTTGCTGGGGGAATGGCAATGGGATGGAAATGCGAGCTAATGATGGGTAATTGAAATAGCGGGGAATTATAGTTTGTTTTGTTGATATTCTCTCCCTCGCACGCGTTTGCTCTCCCTCTCTGAACCTTTGTTGGAATATTGATGACTCTCTCAGGCTGCAAAAATGATAATGATTATAACGACATCTGCATCGGAAAGTACTTACGAGAGCAATAACAACTAACAATTGAACTTAACGCACTTTACGTGACGCGCTCGGGCCGTGACTCGACTCGCGCATGAAGGGACGCTTGTGAATTGATGGTTCGGTGTGGATGTGTTTGATTAAGTGTGTGGATTTACTGCAGTAGAAGGTAGAAATGTAACTTCTGACGCATCATTCGGTGTCCACCACATGGCTGTGTTTTGATTGGTTGTTAGTGTGGGACATCATTTGTGGGAGGAGTTTAGAATGTAGCCACTTGATTAACAGTTTTGGACTGTGATTGCACTTATTCACTATTACAAAGTGAATAAGTGTGGAATCACAGTGTTAGGGAGCTAAAAATTTACAAAAATATTATTTAGCTCTGACAACATGGCTGTGTTTGGATTGGCTGTTTGGAAGGGTTTGGAGTGTATTTGCTAGTTTTACTATTATTGTTATTTTTGTTAATATTGTTTTATAATTTTTATCAACATTTTGTGGCATTTAGGTTGAAACGGCTGCATTTCATTGACTGTGTGTGTAATATCAAGCCGTTTTTTATTTTTATAGCACTTTTTTAATTCATTAAATTAAAAATCTTTGTAAAAAATGTACATTCTCAGGAAAAAGATACAAAAGCTGTCACTGGGGTGGTTTTCAAAATATACTCACTCCTTTGTGTCTAAAGAGTCCATATTGGCACCTTGAAGTTCATACTAGTACCTATTAGTAGTGTACATATTAGTACAAAACGATTAGTCATGATTAATCGATGCTTACGTACTGTATGTGTGTGTGCTGTGTATATTTATTATTTATATAAAAACACACATGCACACATACGTGTATATATTAAGGAAAAACATGTTAGATTTATATGTAAAATATTTACATTTATATAAAATATAAATTATATACAAGTTTACATACATATGCATACAATGCATACAAATATTTTTTTAATTATATACATTTAGGTGTGTTTTTTTATATATATACATAATAAATATACACAGTACACACACAAATAGTATGTAAACATAAACTTTATTTTTGAATTGATTAATCACGACTAATCATTTTGCAGCCCTTTATATTAGTACCTAAAAGGTACAAAAGTGTACATTTTGAAAAGCCTCAGACCTGCCCTAGTGACAGCTTTTGTACCCTTTTTTCTGAGAGTGTAATAAAAAAGCATTTGTCCCAAAATGTAAATTAAAAACCAAGAGAGTCATGCATAGACACTGAATGACATTTTTGCAGACTTATACTGTACAAATGCTTTGTGATTCACATTTATTAATGTTTGCTAAAATTATTAAATGCAAGGAATCACATATTTGTACAGGTAAAATACAGGTAAAAATATAACTTTCAATATATCATTCAGTAACTGTTTTAATTGGCTGTTTATGTAAAACATTATTTGTGGGAGGAGTTTACTGTTATGTCACTTTTTAAACATATTTACAGTCGTTTATTAGATTTTATATACATTTTGGCAAAACATTTTTTTTGTATTTGATTTAAAGCGATACTCAGTTTAGAGCTGCAAAACGATTAGTCGCGATTAATCGATTCAAAATAAAAGTTTATGTTTGTATGCTATATGTGTGTGTGTACTGTGTATATTTATTATGTATATATAAATACACACACATACATGTGTGTATATTAAGGAAAAATATGTTAGATTTCTATGTAAAATATTTATATTTATATATAATATAAATTATGTACAAGTGTTTACATACAATACATACAGTATAAATATTTTTTTTAAATATATACATATATGTGTGTGTATTTATAGTAAATATACACAGTACACACACAAATATAGTATGCAAACATAAACGTTTATTTTGAATCGACTAATCACGACTAATCGTTTTGCAGCTCTAATTTAATTCCAATAGCTGTGTTTTGATTAAACAATTGGACAGTATTTCACATTGTACATATTCTTAAACATTTGAAACATTTTTTTAACAAAGTCTGTTGTAAACGAGAGCTCATTTTCAGATTAAAATGAAGTTAAAAGATTTCCCCCCACTTTTTTGTGTGTGGTTTAATCTCCCACACTGTAGTGCACATTGTCTCCCCCCTCCTATCGTCCTAAAGGAAACATGATCCTCTACATAAGCTGACATGTCTTTTTATACCCTCATTACATTGTTTTCAGTAGCTTTGTTCAGTCGAAAATGATTTTGGAAGAAATAACAATGGCAGGAAAAAAGCAAAAAGAGCGAGCGAGCGAGAGAGAGAGAGAGACAGAGAGAATACCCCACATTCTGTTTATGTAATTTAGTGAGTCATAACGTGGGTGCATGAGGCATTATGCAAGTTCTGGTTGTGCTTTGAAAAATTGGTTATCTCCACAGCACCTACAAGGCACACAGATGGATGCGCCTCAGTTGTGGTGCGCCTGAGCCCTGGCAGTGCGGGGAGCCAGGGCGTCTCAAAGAAGGGAGCCCTTCTGGAGGAGGACAGGCCTCTTTTTCTCGAGCCGTCAGAGCTTTGGATTGGTAAATCCTGTGGGCTTGACCGAATAGAGGAAGTGCAGCGCTACATGAGGGTGAATAATCATAGTGTGCAGGAGAGGGGATTTCGCAGGGCACTGCATATGCCCTGTGCCTACAATTCACCCCGCCGCTCATTAGATGCTGAATACATCATGCAGATTTCTGCCAGTCCTCTCATTTCAAATGCAGCTCCTCTTGACAGAAATTAGAAAAGAGAATATATAATCAAAGCGATGCTGTTGTGTGTGCGTGTGCCATTTTTTTCTTTTCAAATAGATTCGCATTAAAAAATAAAACACAATATTAATTTTAAATAAATATATTTCATAAAAAAATCAAAACTAATTTGTAACCCTGGACCACAAGACCAGTCTTAAGTAGCACAGTATATTTGTAGCAATAGCCAACAATGCATCGTATGCATTGTTTTTTCTTTTATGCCATAAATCATTAGGATATTAAGTAAAGATCATGTTCCATGAAGATATTTTGTTAATTTTCTTGCCGTAACTATATGAAAACTTAATTTTTAGATTAGTAATATGCATTGCTAAGAACTTCATTTGGACAACTTATATTTTGATTTTTTTGCACCCTCAGATACTAGATTTTCAAATAGTTGTATCTCGGCCAAATATTGTCCTATCTAACGCACTTACATCAATGGAAAGCTTATTTATTCAGCTTTCATGTGATATATTTTGAAAATGTACCCTTATGACTTATGTTTTGTGGTCCAGGGTCACATTTATGAATTTAAAAAAAACAAGCACACATTTTGGGTGAATATCTGTTTAAACACCATGTACATCGACTATAAAATATCCCCAGGTGCAATGATTATAGGTTTCAGTGTTCAGTATCAAATGTATAAGCATAGTATTGTTCCCAAATAAATATGTGACCCCTGACCACCAAAACCAGTCAAAAGGGTATTTTTTTTTAAATTGAGATGTATACATCATCTGAAGCTAAATAAATAAGCTTTCTATTGGCGTATAGTTTATTAGGATAGGACAATATTTGGCGGAGATACAACTATTTTAAAATCTGGAATCTGAGGGTGCAAAAATATCAAAATATCACCTTTAAAGTTGTCCAAATGAAGTTCTTAGCAATGCATATTACTAATCAAAAATTACGTTTTCGTATATTTCAGGAAATTTACAAAATATCTTCACGGAACATGATCTTTACCTTAATATCCTACTGATTTGTGGCATAAAAGAAAAATCTATCATTTTGACCCATACAGTGTATTTTTGGCTATTGCTACAAATATACCCATGCTACTTAAGACTTGTTTTGTGGTCCAGGGTCACATATGTTTAATACAATTCGACACTAATTCACATATTCCTCCCCGAAACGTGCCCATTTTGCGTATCTGATTATTCCTCATGACTTAACAAAGATGCAGACTGTTCAAACATGTACGCCAACTGTAAAATATCCCTGGGCCGCAATGATTATATGTTTCATCGTTTGGAAAATGCATGGCCCTTAAGTGTGAGAATGAAGTATAGAGTTAGATCGCTCCCTCTTTTATTTCCCTTGGAAGCTGGCGAAGGGTTGCTGCGTACTCTGTTATCGTCAGTGGGAGTTAAGTGCTGTGTGTTGAGCACAATCGGAACGTGTTTATTGCGGCGATTATGTAACTGGTTATAGTCTTAGCCTGTCCTGTGCTGCCGGGGCCTCGCGGCGCACATTACGCTAGTTGCTAGCGTTGCTGTTTCGCTTGCGGCAGGGCAATGGGAGGTGGGGGGGAAGAGGAGGAGGGTGTCGGGGAAACCTCACACCGGGCATACGCCGTTTGCTATCGTTTGTGGAGTGGAAATAGAAACGTAGCATTCCGCCGCACTCCGTGTGTCATACTCGTATTGAAATGATAATGGAGCACATGCCGATGTAACGGGGGCTCCGCTCTCAACCCCACAGGGAGTTGAAGGAGAATACCACGGTCGATAGTTCTGCACAACAAAACAAAACAAAAACTGCTCTCCTGGCGATACGTAGAAACGCTGGCATTGTTAACGAGACGCCGCGTCCTAGGCAAAGGAGCCATTAAAGAAAACAGTGGCTGTTATTAAGTCAATGACTGAGCGAAGCACGCTGGGGGTGATAAAACCATCATATTAATACCTTGAACTCTCGCTTTCGCTAAATGGGCCAAGTGTATATTGCTTTGTAAACATTTCCGCATCAATAGTACGGTGCCACAACAAAAGATAAACCCCAGGTTGAACAAGGAGATAAAGCGACTGTTTCACAAGATTAAATAGAAAGTGATGCCAGCTTGGCAGCCAGGCCGTGTGTTGCATGGATTATTTATAATGGGAGCAAAAAAAAAATGCAAATCATACAATTACAAGCCGTAAAGCCAAGTATTAAAATAAGAGAGCAGAATTAAGGCCCTCAGCTGATGTGATGAAAATAAATGAATTTAAATCTAGCATTTGCATTTTGACAAAAAAACCCAAAAAACATCAGACCTGGAAGACTGTTCTATAATAAGAATATCGTTTTTTATTTCTAACTTTAGGTTTGCGTTCCGCATGAGCTTTTTTTAAAGGGTATCTGTGTTTTGAATCTGCGCTCTTAAAGCACAATAGCTTCACGCCTGCTTTGAATATTGTTTTTTAATCTACACAGGCAGCTTTTGTAGTGTGTAACATGGAGGAAATTAGCTCGTAAAGAGTCATGAAATTTCTCCTACGTGGAATTGTGTGTTGTTTGTAGATCTCTTGTAAAGAAGGCCTCCGTAATCCATTTACTTCAATTTGTAAATGCACAAATGACACCGTGCACCAGCGCAGATGTTATGAACCCTGTATTTATGCAACAGAAATCTTCTAATACCTTGTATATCTAATCTTATTCAAATTAGAAAGCATGTCTGCGCCTTGGTTTTTTGTAGCGGAAAAGCATGAAGCGTTCGACGAATGCATTATTTTTGCATAAGTAGTCTGTTTAGATTATTAAGTAGAAGTTTAATATCAGATGTACCCTGTCATGTTTTGCATGCAAGGTGTTGGATTATTATTCCTATGTTAAATGTTCATTGAACAATGTTTGTGCTTTGTCCTTGCTAGGTTTACTTTGCACGTACTGTGCTTGAGTTTATTCCAAAGGATAGAAGTCTGTGGCTAATCCTCCGGTTTGTACATACTGTCGGCTTTGATAGGGGAAAAAATGAAGATGCCGTGTGGGTGTGCAAGATTAGGCTTATCTTCAATTGCATTGTATATAGGGATATCCGCGGTGACATTGACAGAATGGGACGCTTCTCTCTTTAAAACAAGCCAAAGGAATTTGCAGGTTGAAAACAGTGGAGGCGATCAGGAGTGGTGGAGGCGCCCGGGTTGCAGTTTGTTTGTGGTGGCGTGCTTATGCATGATAGCCCCAGCTCAGGACAACAGCGGGATGAATAAAACGCTCAGATTGTTCACAGCCATTGTCCCGCTGCGGTTGCTCTTTGTCCCGAAGATACATTCCCTTAGCTCTCCGCATCATGTTCTTACCACCCTGTCGCAGCGGCTCTGTCCTTCCAGGATGTTTGAGATGCCAGAGCATCTAATGGCCCCTGCCAAGATGCCTCCCGAAGACAAACACTTTTGAGATGGGGATGCACACACCAGGGTGAACCTAACTCATTTTGTTATGTAAACTGCAGTTTTCTGTCTCCTGTGTTGACATATTTCCTATTGCTAAGAGATATCAACAAATTTTTAAGAGATGCACCAGTGATATATGAATACCACTTTTTTTTTTTTGACCAGCATCAGTCAGTATTGGATATTCAGTTGTACATGCCCTATTTTTTAGTAGTTACATTATTTTTTTTGCCATCATTCAACAATAATTTCCAACAATAGTCTTCCAACAGTTTTCATTAAAAACTAATTAATAATAATAACTCCTCAATGTAATCTTTAGTAAATCTCAAAATTGATATCCATTTTCAGTACTGTACATAACATGCTGTACATGCTTAAATTCACTTAAAATGATTGACTGACTTTAGATTTTATTTAATTTATTCCTAAATAAAATAACAGAATTATATCACAGAAATATTGGCCATTTGTTGGTTATTGGTCATATTATTAACTAAAACTAAAACAAAAACCTTTAAAATCATTTTCAGTAATTGAAATAAAGCTAAAATTAAATAAAAAAATAAAAATTAGATGAGAAATTTAAACTTAAAACTAGAACTCATGAGCTTTGGAATTAATGGAAATAAGTTGAAGTATTAAAATGACTAAATTACTGAAAAAAAAAAAAAAGAATTTTAAGGCTATATATGAATATTTATTAAAATATTATAAATATAAATAATTTATTATATATTAAATAATTAAATATATTTATTAATATTAATTATAAAAATTCAAGATATATTAATTTAAACTATTGTAGTATATAAATAATACTAAAATAAAATTGAATATAAATATTAGTTGGAAATTTTAAACTTAAAACTCATCGCCATGGCAATTAATTGAAATAAGTTGAAGTATTAAAATGACTACATTAATAAATAAAGCTGAAATAAAAATGAATTTTAAGCTATACATAAAAATATTTACAAAAATAATATCAGTTATTAATAAAAAAACTAAAATGAAAATTAAAATAAAAATATAAAAAATAAAAAGCAAATTTTAAAATATTTCTATAAAACTATTATAGTACAGAAATAATACTATATATATATATATAATTTAATATTAAACTTAAAACCTGAAATCTTGACGTATTAAAATTACTAAATTATTGAACTAAAGCTGAAATAAAAATGAATTTTAAGCTACATATAATTTTTACAAAAATAATAGCAATTATAAACGTACATAAAACTAGTCAAACTAAATTTAAAGTGAAAAGTGAAAATACGAAAATAATCAAAAAGCTAATGCAAATTATTCATTAAAACTGTTGTAGTATATAAGTAATACTAAACTTTTTTTATACATATAAATAGCCAATAGTTTTTAATTAGGTCCCAGTCATGATCCATGACTTTATACTCTCAGAGAGAGTCTGTTCGGTCTGTTTTCTTGCAAGAAAAGGACTATAAAATTTAAATAAGTACATATGTTAAAAGTGTTTTTTAGGAGAAATTTAGGAGAATATTAGGCTACAGTTGGCTTCAAAGCTCATATTCATGGACTAAAAGTCATAAAACTCCAGCATGAATTGTACAATAGTAAACAAGTCCATAATGAATGTGTTTTGCTACAGCTGGTTTCCATAAAAGCTTCGAGGTCGACACACAAGCCCCTGCGTCAATCATTACGGATATTTTTCCTCAGTGGCCGAGTTGACTTCTCACTCTACCTCCAGCTTGCGTGATTGATGTCGGGCGAGGTTAGCGGAAAAAGAGTGCACTGTGTTCTTTGACCGACAGTGGGCCGCTGTCCTCTTTCTATCTCTCCCTCGAATCTCCCCCCTCCTCTATCTCTTTCAGGAAAGGCCTGCTTCAGGACTGCCACAATTTTTCAGCTCCAGCCCCGAGCACCTCTGCCCCCAGACTTAGCCCAGCTGCTGTGGACCACAGACACACTAATTGGCCCTGATTTAGTCTGCCGTGCTTTAAGTGCACTCTGCTGTGTGTGCTGCGTGGGGCTGCCATGTCAGTCCGCTCTTTTCCCACTGGCTCTTTAGGCCATTACCTAAATGAAGTGCTGCCACTGGAAGTTGGTGAGCACATGCTAACGCTGAGGTATTGATTTGTGGGTTATTTCAAGTGATGATATCTGTCTTCAATCCAGAAAGAAGAGAAATATCTCTGGAGGGTTGTTTTTGATAATACGCTTGGATGATTTACAAGTTAATTATACATTTAGTGATAATACGTTTCGTTTTTGTAAGGTTAACCTGACGGTTACACTCTGTAAGTAAAGGAAATAAGCCAAAACATGAATATGGATGAATAATCAATTCACATCAGTTTTATTTGGAGAGTGCTTGTCACAATACACAATGTTTCAAAGTAGCTTTTCAGGAAATCATAATTTTTATAGTATATTAATTAGGGATGCAGGATATTGTTGGCCTGATATCAGAATCGGCTGATAGTGGCTTTAATTGTAAAGTCTAATAACGAGTCGTCTGGAAAGTGATTCGTTCAGTCGCGCATGTGCAACATCCTATTAGGTTCTGTACTGGAATTGGTTCACCTGTTTCGAGTCTTCGGGTTTTTCGAGTCGTTCGGTCATCTTATGGGGCTGTCACGTGATGAACGAACATTGTCAGATAAGAGGGGAGGTGAGCTAATCATAGACTTAAAGACTCAGGTAAACAATGAATTAATCTTTTCTGTTTCTTATAGCATTAGAGTTTTGTCTTGTTTGTAGTGTGATCAATGTTTGTGTAAGCAGCAGATGTGTTAGGGAAGTAACACGTAACATTTGTATTATATTTTCCTAAAATGAACTAAATGACTCAAAAAAAGATTAGTTCATTTTGCTGAACGAGACTCAAAGGTCCAAGTCGGTAAAATTATCCAAACTTCCCATCACTAAGTAGCTGCAACGGTAGCCTCCCCCGGGTCCTGGTGTCCGTTCTGTAAGGTGTTTTAATTCCGTAGGGGGCGCTGTTGGCCTACTTTAAAATAAAATGAAAGTCAAATACACCAAAAACATTTAGACTGTGTTTCTGATTAAATAAAGTAATTGATGTCGTAAAATCGTGAGTTTGTTTGGATTTATTGGTCAGTAGATATAGCTTACATAAATTAAAAAAAAAAACATAAACATGACACTTGTAAATTAAATAATTTTATATATGCTGATTTATTTGTTAATGTGTAATCATTTTTGAATCATTTTTGGACAAATTGTTGGATCAGAATTTTTAAAACTTTTTTGCTTTAGACCATCTACAAATGTTAAATCTTAAAATAAAATGTTAACATTACAACTGCATTTTTCTGTGGAAAAAAATGCAGCGATTGATATATAGTTTGTTTATAGTTATTTTCAAAACTTCAATGTGCTGGTCATTATAAAAGAACTTCATTATTGTTTATTTAATTCTAACAAATAATTTCTTTATAATCTCCGCACAGGAGAGTCTTGGTGTTGTTTCCAAACAGAAGGAAATATGCCGGTATCTGCGTCGGCTATTGGCCAAAATGAGTTTAAAAATATCAGCATATCGGATATTGGCAAAAATCCAGTATTTTGCATCGCTAATATTAATATCTCCATGCCTTATACTGTAGTTTGCATTTAGGAGATTGGAACCAGGCAAAAATATAGTTATTATATTACAAGCTGATTAATCACTAAACTCCCACAGATCTTGTTTTCAGGCCATTTTAAGGCTTATTTTGACATAACGTTATTGTATCTAAGTATGTGAGTTGTTTACTAGTTGTTTTTTTAAATTGGTCTTCGAATTAACAGCATTATTGTTCATTTAGACTGATTTACCAATACGCACAAACACAAGAGGCGGGATTTATCATATGGACCAATCACAGCCAAGCATAACTGGTCATGTCCAATAATATCGCAATGGAGGCATTGCCTCCTCTCAACATGACTTTTGGCGGTCTGTTAAAACTCAGTGGGCTCAGGGGAGGCGAGAGACGTGGATACCTGCTGTAACTTTACCTGCTGGTGTCGCTGTTAGACAATGTTTCTTTAGAAAAACAAGTGATTTATACACTTTATAATGTTATATGTAATATTGGAGTTGTTCTCATCCAGTATTTTGAGTATTTTCTGTCTCCCTTGCCTCCTCAGAGGAGACACATACATTACATAATTATACTGCATGTGTGTGTGTAAAGCTGGATGTATTTTCAACTTTATATGTAGCCCTGTACACTAATATTGTACATTTAGCAAACATATACACACCCACAGAGGCATTTGCAATACAATCTACAGCATAGCTGTGAGGTTTTTTTTCTTTCACACTTTTTTTATATACCTAGGTCTTATTTTGTGATGGACAAACGTGCTGAACTGAAGCCAAGTCGTTTACGGCATCGTGTTTCGGAGATGCCAAGGCCTAAATCAATTTAACTTCACAGCTAGCGGGGCACGGATGGAAATATGGACATTCGTGCGGCTACGCCCTGCCAGTCCTCAGAATTAAAACCATTAATCTATACACAGGTGACTGTTTTAGCACGCCAGCACAGCAGATTCAGCAGGGAACGAGGTGTTCGCTTAAAGAAAACCAACAGTGTTGAAACAAACAAGTTTTCAAAGCAAATCCTGTTAGGAGACGCGACGGAGGCTGTTCTGCTTAAAATCATTAGCATCTCAAGTTTCTCAAATTGAATACGCGTCGGATGCACGTTTTCTCAAAGCGCGCTCTGTGAAATGCACGGGGTCCGGCGCTAGTCCGTCAGCCAGTTCAGAGTGGCGAAATGACTTGGGTTTGCCGAGCATATTATTGTGTATTTGACAGTTCTTGACAGTTCAATTTTAGCCCTGTGTTCGGCTGACATTATTCTATCAGGGCCCTCCATAATCTGAGGCTGTAATACGCCGGATGCGGCAAATGCTTATTTCCAAGACCTCTGCGGCAGGGGCCAGCCTGCGCCATCACTCATATCTCAATTACCTAATCTAATGCATCTCAGTGGGCTGCTGCCCGAGCTTCATTTACTGTAAGTGCTAGAAGCTCCTCTGCAATTGTTATGTGCGCCAGCACCAACCTGCGCCGTCTGGGGGAGAGTGAGCTCAATCGGAGAGGGGCAGGGAAACACACGCGAAGGAGGGAGGGGGGAGACGGAGGTGGAGAGCGAGAAACACTCGGGGAGATAAAACGAGTTGGTGGGGGAAAAAAAGACAAAGAGAGAACAGCGAGCGCTTCTCTGTAAGAGGGTGTCATGCATCGGCGGGCGGAGAGGAAGAGCGCTGTAGAATAGATGAGTATTAGTAGCTACGCGCATGCTGTGATAGGAACAGGAAGCAGAGCTCCTCTCCAATAGCGTTCGCCTCCACATTTTTGGAAGATTGTAGCTCTGTTCCAAAACTTGGTGAGGTGCCTCGCTGCCTGCTGCCTACTTAGGTAGCTGACTGTTAAGGGTTTATAGGAACTTTGTAGCTGACTAATTTGGAACTCACCTGTGCTTCACACTGGAGGCTCTACTCACAGTTCTTTTCAGTAGAGTTTGACATTAGCATGTTGGTAAGCTAAATGTGCGATACTCGAAAAAGCATCAAATACGCTGCTCGCAGCTATCCGCTTTATTCTTCAACACGGAAGTAACCCTGTGGGCGAGACTTCTGAAAATAAAATGAAGAATAACAACGTGCAGTAAATGGTAAAACGGTTTGCACCACAAACCACTGTGTTCATAATCAAGATAAAATAATATGGTAAAACACACCAATTTTCAATATCAAGCAGCAAAATGAGCTGTTTTGTACAGCTAAAAGTAGCTGGAGGCAGATGAGACCGGAAGCCAGACCCATAAAATTTACAAATGGCTGCACCTGCTCTTATGGGGAAAATAAGGTGGATATGGGGTATTGTAAATATAGGTTTATGATTCATAATTACTGAGCTAGTCACAATGCCTGCTTCTCTGCATACATGCATTATGCATTACATACATGACCTTTCAAGTTTGGGGATAGTGAAATTTTTTTGGTAACACTTTACAATAAGGTTCATTAGTTAACATTGCTTAACTTTATTAGCTATCATGAACTAAGAATGAAGAATAATAGATAGTGTTATTTTCAGCATTTACTAATGCATTGTTAAAAATTACAAGTCGTGTTTATTAACATTAGTTAATGCACTGTGAACTTACACGAACAAACAATGAACAATTGTATTTTTATTAACTAACGTTAACAAAAATTAATAAATACTGTGATAAATGTATTATTCATTGTTTGTTCATGTTAGTTTATGCATTAACTAATGTTCACAAATGATACTGTATTGTAAAGTGTTACCATTTTTTGTTGTTGTTGTTGTTGTTTTTGAAAGAAAGTGTCGTATTCTCACCAAGGCTGCATTTATTTAGTCAAAATAGAGTGATAACAGTAATATTGTAAAATATTATGACAATTTAGAATATCTGTTTTCTACTTTAATATATTTTAAATTGTAATATATTCCTGTGATGGAAAAGCTGGGTTTTCAGCACCATTACTTCAGTCTTTAGTGTCACATGATCCTTCAGAAATCATATGCTGATTTTTTCCTTAGAAACATTTCTTCATTATCTGTGTTGAAAAGGTATGAAAGCATGTTTATTGTGCAAGAGCATTCATTTGAAAGAGCATTTATTTTGCATAGAATCTTGTGTAACATTATAAAAATTACTTTTGGTCATTTTAATGTAAAAAAAAAAACTATTATAATATATTACATATACTACATTACATATAATTTTAAATATATAACTAAATGAATGAATGAATGAATGAATAGATGGATGGATGGATGGATGGATGGATGGATGAATGAATCAGTGAATGTGGGAATCAATTAATCAATTATTCTTTCTTTCTGTCCCCAAACTGTTGAACAGTAATTATAAAAACAAACAAACAAACAAAAAAAAAACTTTTAAATCAGGCTATTTTAACATAATTAAATTGTGATATTAAAATATTATAAGATTTGACATTATTTCTAGGCAACAAATCAAATAGAAGTAAATTTGTAGAGTTTATGTTCCTCAAGTGTCATTAAAATAGTGGGGCAAAATAAGTACAAAGAAATTCTAAAACACATGCTGTTTTTTCAAGTCAGTGTAAAGCAATATTAAATATGCATTTGGCACACCACAGAAAAAAATGGTTATTACCACCCAGCTAAATTTGAATGATTAAAAAAGGCAAGTAAATAAAAATAAGTTATAAAAATATTGAAAAAATGAGCAGTAATTTCTGCTCTCAAACGCTAGGGGCATGTCCGATGTCACCGCTGAAACCACGCCCACTCACGGGAAATCTGCCACCTCTTTCAACTGTCAAATACAAATAAATTGAAATAAGGAGACGGGGCTGTTTTGTAAATTATCGCAACTAGGTAACATGCATTTATGTGCCGAATGCATAGCTAGCTAGCAAACTGTAGGCGGTGATGACAGTAACTCGTGATTGAGTGGGCGAACCACTGATGCTAATGCGCTCTAGTTATTATAGTGTTAGTGTAGGGCCCATGCTCAGTGGCTCCAGTGCGTCATCGAGACACGATTTCAGGCCTGATTTCAAAAAATCACAAAAATTGCGAAAAGCTGTTTTACGGTCTAACTGCACAATTCAGTACTATAGAATTCCCAGTGTTTGTAAACGTGTTTTCAGCAGTACATTTCTAACCTTTATAATCTGAATTGCCTTTTGACAGACTTTAAATTCATTTTTTTCTCAAATTGTTATACAGACTGCATCATCTGTATAATTAGAAGCTAGTGTTGTCAATACTTTTGGATCTCACTATATGTACTCAGCCTTGTGAAAACAAATGGCCCAAGTGTCTGCATGGTTTTTCTAGAGTGTGAACAATGGATGAGAACAGCAGGAATCTGTAGATATGTCACCCAAACTAGCCTCTCCGGCAAGACCACAGGCAAAAGAAGCGTCTTCCCCTCCCCGATCCTTCCATGACAGCTGGAGAGGGATTCGTCCACAGACTGATTTACTGTAGTGAGGATGAGATTCACATACTAAGCCGGCTTTTAAATCATTTTTAAAACTGTCAAGTGAAATGCTTTCCAGTAACACTGGTGAGCTAATATATTAGCGTTGCCTTGGAAACGCAGGGAAAGAAATTGTTTGATGTATCCTCGGAGGGTTTAAACGAGGGTAGGATGGCGGCGCGGCGAAAGTTGCTCGCCGCTTGTTTTCGCATTCCGTTCCAGTTAATTGTCTTGGATGGCTAGTAATTAATCAATGCGTTTTTGTCAGGTCGCCGCGCACGCTCTAGAGATCTGTCAATAAGTCACGTCAGACTCGTCAGATATATCAGTGACACACTAGAATCACCACGACAATTAAAACTGCAATTAGCGCAGGCTCCGCGGTCCCACGGCGGCACGCTCACGCGCGCATGTGCTAAGTGTGTGCGTCTGTGCGTATGCAGATCGTCGGCGAGTTTATGTGCAGAGGTGTGCACTGAGAACTCTGCCGCTAATATGTTTTGTCAGGAAGGCGAGTGTGGGTGATAGAGTGGCCATGTTTATGTCTGTATTCCCCCGTGACAGAGCGTGGTTCCCACTTCCCTGTCTGTCTATTACGCAGTGCAAAGGTTGGCCTGTCAGCTCTGTCTGTCACCCCCACTCTGCGTCAGGAAAACGTGCCAAGGGCCAAGTCTCTCGCACACGTTCACGCGCGCACATCCCTCCCGTTTGCCCAGTGACCTGTGCTTTTCCTGGTGTGCGTTACAGAGCCCGTGCAGTGCCGGGATCAGCTGACACAAAGCTCCTAAAGCCACGGCTTTCCTGCTCAACCACCGCAGAGCAAATCCGCAGATCTACCTGAGCTCTTATGATGCAGTGTTCCTGCCTGTGAAAGCTGTAAGTTCACCCAAAAATGAAAATTCGGTCATCATTTACTCAAGCCGTTCCAATCCTGTATGACTTTATCTCTTCTGTGGACTGCACAAGGAGATGTTTTGAAGAATGCAGTGGTTGTTGGTTTTACAATTAATGGGGTCTGGAGATTTCAAACTTCATAGAAGTATTATTAAAAAGTGTGTGTTAATATATTTTCATAGAGTCTTCTGGAGTCACATGTGAGGAGAACATACACTTTAGATGTCTTTGGTGATTGTGATGCAGAAATCTGAGAACGAATCCTTTGTTTGTTTTGAATCTTATCAATGAATCATGATTCATTCACACAAATAAAATTTGATCCGGTTCCCTGAGTTTATCTTAATGACTCGGCAGTGAATAATGACTTGTTTAGTTTTAGCATGTAAAAACATAAAACCTAATATGTGACCCTGAACCACAAAACCAGTCATAAGTAGCACAGATATGTTTGTAGCAATAGCCAAAAATGCACTGTATGTATTTTTCTTTTATGCCAAAATTATTAGGATATTAAGTAAAGAGCATATTCCATGAAGATATTTTGTAAATTTCCTACTGCAAATAGATTAAAACTTATGTTTGATTAGTAATATGCATTGCTAAGAACTTCATTTGGACAACTCTTAAGGTGATTTTCTCAATATTTAGATTTTTTTACACCCTCAGATTCCAGATTTTCAAATAGTTGTATCTCAGCCAAATATTGTCATATCCTAACAAACCATACATAAATGGAAAGCTTATAAATCTCAATTTTTGAAGAATTTACCCTTATGACTGGTTTTATTGTCTGGTGTCACATATGGCATGTAAACAAATTGTTTGTATGAGTTTAATCTTTTCAGTGAATCATTTGATTTGATTTACACAGCTGGGCTGATTGATTGACACGAATCAGACTTTATCTGGATGATTGAGTTCAGATTCATAAGATCATCAGTAAATAATGACTTAAATTTGGGTTCATAGACAGTATTATAATGTGAATGAATCATTTAAGTCAAATCTTCTTAATGAATCATTTAATTCCAGCTGCCGTTTGCCATATCTAATTTTTGACCACAATGAAAACGAGGTTGTTTTAACGAAGGTAATTAGACAAAAACTCGATAAAACAGATCTGAAAGTTGAAAATTACATGACTTAGCATCTTTTTTATACAGTACATGCTATTGTAAAGACTTAACTCTATCCCTCAGTTATATTCTCATCTGCTCAAAATTCAGTGTGGTAGGCTGACCTTATTTAAGTTTTAAAAAAAGAGGACCCGTATGGAAATATGTCATTTCCATACCTAAACTACATATTTTACAGCCACTGTTATGCAGATTGGTCATAAACACAGCTAAAAATCTTCCTACCACAGTGGCCGTCTTTCACAAAACTTATATCTACCACAGTTTTATCATAGGTAGAATGCAAAATGTTTCAATACAAGCATTTCAGTCAAATGTAATTTATGCAATATTTCAAATCTAAAATGTGGATTTGGCAACCCAACATCCAACACAAGCTGCATCAAAGCGCTTTAAATATTCCACATATTGATAGCAACTCCCTGATGCGCGAAAATTATATTCAATATTAGAATGTTTGCGGGAACGCAAGGCTTTAATACAAAAACGCACACAATGAATGGCGACTGTAGAAAGCAAAAGCCGAATCCTGGACATTTTGAGCATTTTTTTAGGTCCAAAAAGAGGACATGTCCGCATCTGCCATGGTGAAAGTCTATGAATGAATTCAGAGGACATAACATATAATCTGAGCTCATGTAATGAGCTTATGATACATTCATGAAGCTTTTGCACCTTTTTAAGGCAGTACATTCTTCAGAATCTCCTTTTGTGTTCAAAGAAAGAAAGTCATACAGATTCAGAATGACATGAGACGAGTAAATAATAAAGTAAAAACCATTTTTGGGTGAACTTCCTTTTTAAGATTTACAGTGACAGGACTACATTTCCCAGCAGCCTCTTGTTTGTGGGAGATGGGAGAGAGGTTGTGATCATGGGTTCAACTATGAAAAAACACCTGATATGAG
This sequence comes from Labeo calbasu, assembly GCA_019740295.1. Taxonomy (NCBI): domain Eukaryota; kingdom Metazoa; phylum Chordata; class Actinopteri; order Cypriniformes; family Cyprinidae; genus Labeo; species Labeo calbasu. The sequence continues at coordinate 21,176 of JAHKKF010519444.1, read as the reverse complement.
AAGAGAAAGAGCCACATATATTGACTTTAGAAAGAGAGAGAGAGAGCGGCAACGTTTCTTTTGTGTTCTGGTAAAGCGAACAGCCCTGGGGGCTTTGCGGGGAGCCACAGCGAGGCTGGAAATGGGCCCGGCAGTTTATGACACTTCACAGGAACCGTCGAACGTGTGATAGGAGATGCTGATGGGTGAAAGGCCCCGATAACCCTGTGTAAACCCTTGGGCTTCCACCAGTCATACCTTTAATTTACAGTGATAACTTTTCACCGCACCTCTCAACCTCACATCCCCACAGTGCTGTGCTAACGCTGCACAGCAATACTGGGAAAAGAACTGAAACGTACAGTACGTGCAGCCCGTTTAACCGCTGACATATGCGCTCAAAGTTGCGCAGGCGTACCGAAGGGACGTGACGGCGCATGGATGATGCTGAAATACGACCTTTTGACTTTGAGCGGCTGGCGTTTGCGGCAAAAACGGTGATGAAAATAATTTGATGGAACTGTTTTCGTAAAGTAATTTGGGCCATTTGACGCCATAACAGATGGGCCGTATTCAGAGACGTTGCATCCTCTGCTAAAATTAATAGCACAACTTTTACAGCAGCTGACACTAATGTTTTTATGCTGGCTTTTGGAGTATTTTATGTCGCTAGTCGAAACTAATAGCTCGGGTTACTACACAGTGTAAACATTTATAATGGCAATTTTAAAACATCTGGCAATAATGGGATGTATCTTGTTAGACGGCGAGGCTTGTCAACACGGTGAACGTAATTATGACAGATGCCAGTTCTCCAAGCTCACTCATGAAGACACATGTGAGCGCACACACGTGATATCAACCCTCCATTCCACGCTCGCACAGAAAATCACTGGGCTGCCTAACAAGCCATTGAATTAATTGTTTGTAACTAGTGTAAATATTTTCAAACTGTGCAAAAGCATGAAATTGCCCAGTATAGGGAAAATGAAACGCAATTAATCCACAGCTCCCATAATACAGATAAGGACAGATAAATCTAGCACATGAAACAGCATGCAATTAACTTGCACTGGTTTAAAGGCTTTGCATTTTTACTGAAACAGAATGTGTGTGTAGGGATGAGTAAATGGTTGACGAGTCATCTACTGGTTGACTAGCTCTTTCAAATTTTTGTGTTAGCTTTAATATTATTGATAGATGAAGTAAGAGACATATTCAGTAAGATAATCTCAATTTTTTATAAATATGACAGTTTTGTGCAATGAAAGGGTGTAAAATATTTAGTATTCTTTATTTGTTGAATATCTGTCAATTATTTAATTAGGCTCTGCGTTCATATTCAGCATTTATTATTTATAAATGAGGAAAAGCATTTGTTTATAATGAGGGGAATAATGTAATGTAATATTCTGTATTTTTTTATGATTACTAATAATTATGCACACATTCAGACAGACATGTTTGGCTTTGGTTGAGCGTTAAGTTTTTTTTACATTTTAAAAACCTTTTAATAACACATCTTAAAGGGCTAGTCCACCCAAAAAAATGAAAATTCTGTTATTTCAGTTTCAGTTGTCTATGCAGGATCAGAAAGCTCTCGGATTTCATTAAAATATCTTAATTTGTGTTCTGAAGATGAACGAAGGTCTAACGGGTTTGGAAAGACGTGAGGGTGAGTAATAATGACAGAATTTTTATTTTTGAGTGAACTATCCCTTTAAGACATTCTTTTGTTGTGCGTAGTCCAGCTGGTTTTAAAGACAAGAACTTAAAAGTCTGAGGTGATCACCTCTTAAAATTTATGGGGCCCTGGATAAAATGCTTTTGGTTTAAGGTGGGCCGTCTCTCCCCCTTGCTCAACTTTTTCCTGCCCCTAAGAAACGCATATGATCAATCAACCATGCTAGTTGTGTAGTAGAAAGTATATGTGTATCTCAGACATTCTGTTTGAGCTGATCAGCTCATATTTGATGATGTCACATCCGGTTTAGGTCATCGCTGACACGCTTCCAACTGCATGTGCTTTAATAATCATGATTAAAGAAAGCGATGGGAGATAGGGCTCGTTCGCCGGCTTTCCCGGAGGGCTGAGAGTTCGGTGCTGGCAGAGACATCTGTGTGTCCTGGCCTGCTCCTGCAGCTCTCTGTGTGTGTCCATCTGTGTGTGATTAGTTCTGCTCTTAGTGTACCTGTGCGCTCGCTCCAGAAATCATTAGGCCTGGTCATACCTCTCCTAGCTACGCTTCACAACATCTGTCATGACACAGTCATCAGAGACCCTGCAACATCTGCCAGAGTCTTAGCCTTTGTTTCCTCACACACACACATACACACACACACACCATTTCTTGTTCTCCTTGTTACCACTGTTGTTGTCATTTTTTTCCTCTTTTCCCACAATTTTTTTTCTTGACACAAACCAGAAATAGGACAGCTCTTTGATCAAACAGTATTAATGTCCTACCCCCTTGCTCACCATTGATCCACAGATAATATACGGCTCCTGCTGTCTGAGGAAGAATTTTGCAGCTGGCCTGAAAGCTAAGGATGATTTCAATACAGTGGTCGTAAATGAGAGGGAAAAGATGGAAGCTTTAAAATATAAAGTCTGGTATTGTACCATCATTACGTAGTTTATAGTTTATTTTGCAATATCAACTGGATCGCTGTACATTACCTCTCTTATTATACAGCTACTTAGGAAATAAATAAATGGACATAGAATATTGATTTGAGTTGAAATTATGTTATTATGTGAGGAGAAATAGACAGCAGAGTGGTGTCATGAAACTAGCACAGCCGTATAGGAAATCAGATACCTGGAACAAAAGCAGTCAATTATACAGTTGAAATATCCTTTTATAAATTATTTAAAGGGATAGTTTACCCAAAAATGAAAATTCTGTCAGTAAGTACTCACCCTCATGTTGTTCCAAACCCATAAGACTTTGTTCATCTTCAGAACACAAATTAAGATATTTTTAATGAAATCCGAGAGCTTTCTGACCCTGCATAGACAGGAACTCAAGGCATGTTCAAGGCCCAGTAAGGTAGGAAGGACATTGTTAAAAGCATAGATGTAAATACGTAGATGCCTCATTAGCCATAGTTTCTATGGGCCGCTACACGAAAGTTATCTGCCATATTGTAATTGTCAACTTATCATTGAATATTCGAAATGCCACAATCCTGCACAGCTGTTGTTCTGCGAACCTATAGTATGGTGAATGAGGTCAAGTTGAACGTTCCAAGGAGACGGAAACATCTACGTGCTTCTACGGTCAAATGGGGCATCTATACATATCTATAGTTAAAATGGTCTATCTGACATCAGTGGTTCAACCGTAATGAAGCTACGAGAATACTTTTTGTGCGCAAAGAAAAAAGTGTTGAATGAAGGTGTTATTTTTGTTTTCTTTGCACACAAAAAGTATTTTCGTAGCTTCATAACATTACGATTGAACCACTGATGTCACATGTACTATTTTAACAATGTGTTCATTCATTTGTGTTTTAAAGATAAACGAAGGTCGGGTTTGGAACAACATGAGGATGAGTAATTAATGACAGAATTTTCGTTTTTGGGTGAACTGTCCCTTTAACAGCCGAATTCTGGCAGTTGACCAATCAGAATGAAGTATTCCACTGAGCCGGCTGTGTAATAAATACATAGTCATAATATATATTAGCCTAACTTCATATGATACAGTGTAGACAGCTGTGCTAACAGTAAATGACATGATTCTAAGGTTAAACATGATGCGTGATTAATGTTCTTACTGCATGTTCCTTTCACCCAGTATGGGAGGAGGGCATGGAGACGGAGAGAGAAAGAGACGGGGAGAAATAGAAGACCATGATGGGGGGGTGGGGATTGGTTGGAAGAGAGAAAGACGAGAAAGGCAAGGAAATGAGCTTTCTCCAGCCAGTGTGAGTGTGTGGCTGCTTGACAGCCTGGTTCAGTGCCACCTCGCCACTTTGTTTCAGCTGTGTAAATAATGGCTGTAATTAAAATCACCTGTACCTGACAAGCATCAGAGTGTCTGCAGGAGATGCGCTGGCCTGATGAGCACTTTGCGTTCATGCTGCTGTCGCATTCACGGCTGTGACAACTGACATATTGCATGTGCGAATACAAATCTCTACTTCAGGTACTGCACGGGAGATTAGGGCCGAATCGGGTTTGCACAAACATGCAAGAGTGCACTTGCTGATCGTTACGTGCATACAAAGTGTGTTTAGGCTGACCTGGTTGTTCAAAACAGCTTGTGAGGGTATATGTATATATATATCTGTATACACTGCTAATGCTATAAACAAAACATTCAGCCTCAGTCAGAATGTTTTGTGTATTTTAAGCAGGAAAACCTAAGCTACAGTCCTAATAACATTATTAGCCATTTGCGGTGTTGTGCTACTGTTTCCCTCCAATTTATGTCTCATTGTGATCACAGGGCGATGACTCAGACCCCATCCCAGACTGAAGCTAGCGTGCGTTAGCCGTGAGCTACTTCGCCTTCAACACCCACAGAAACACAATTTCCCTCCACAAAAAGTCACGCCGCATCACAAACAAGTCATTGATCCGGGGCTGATCTGCAATTGATGAAACATAATGAAGAAATTAAAAAGCCAAGTGTGCGATGCTTTCAAAGGCGACATGAGCCGTCTGTGAGAGATCTCCTAATAGAATTACCCACACGCAGCTAAAGCATAGCGGTGACGCTAACTTGTAATTAAGATTTCTGCGGCTCGCTTAGATAACCCTAGAGTCGGCCTGCTGCTGTGGCATTCTCTTTGTTGTATTTTACTTTTAGCTCATTTATAATTGACTGTTAAACTTTCAAGTTTGTGCGAAGTATATTTAGCACAGACACTCTGGAGTGATTTAGCGGATTTTGCGAGACTAAACGAAGCAACATAAAGGACTTTTTAAAGATCTGAGATAGGTGCAAATGGCATCCTGTTGTGAACCTGTGTGTGTGTTTACTGTTATTCACTACATTATGGGGACGAAATGTCTCCATAGTAATACATTTTGACCTTGTGAGGACATTTTTTAGGTCCCCATGAGGAAAGAAGCTTATGAATCATATGGAATGTAGTGTTTTGAAAATGTAAAAAAGCAGAAAGTTTTGTATGGCAGGCAGCTTTAGGTGTAGGGTTTGGGACAGAAAATACAGTTTGTACTGCAGAAAAACAGTTACGTCTGTAGAATGTATCCATAATTATGAATTTTTGAATTTTGAATTCAGTCATCAAAGCTTGGTAAATATTGGTCACAGACACAGAGATTTACTTTAAATTTCACCAAGCTCATTACTCACTAAAAACTCCCACAGATCATGTTTTTATGCCATTTTAAGTCTTATTTTGACATAACAAAGTGGTTATATCTTAGTGTGTTTTTTAATTAGTCTTTCCAATAAGGCCAATATAAGAGTGTGGTATATTGACAAAAAATGATATCTTTATATTTTCTGGGATAATTCCATGATATATATGTTATTGTGCTGGTATCTTAAGGACTACCATGGACGACTTTTTTTGATATTCTTCATATTCTGTGTGGTCAGTTCACAGAAGGTATCTTTTATTTTTTCCAATAAAAAAAATTGATTTTTACCCTTTATGGGCAGCTTTACCTTTGTAAAGCCATTTTTTCTAAAAGTGTGCATCATCTTTTGAGTCAAATTCTTACATTTTTCAGTCAGTTATAATAATAATACATTTAGGCTGTTACTAAACAAATGAAATCAGTATCAACAAAATGTATTATTGCAGATGTTGCATATGAAGTGGAATTTAGATGTTTTTACACGTTAATACAGCTTAGAGGAAAATGCATAAATAATGTTTTGATATTTTAAACTTTGAATACTGATATTTGATATTATTTAAAAAATAAAAAGATACTTTAAATGTGAAGTTAAAACCGCAAGTAGGTGGCAGCAAGTCACTGTTAATAAGTGAGTCATTGCGATTGAACCGAATCATTTAAACGGTTGATTCATTCAGGAATGATACACCCTCATGTTGTTCAGAGATGCAAAACTGTCGTGGCTGTGTTTGGAATGATTTCTGTTGGCAAAATACAGCAAAAAAACAGCCAATATGGTGTCTAAAACAGACGTCTTTTAATATTAACTTATAGTTTATTGAACTGTTGTATAAAATTAATATCATATTTGTAACCATGCTGATTTTTGAAGAAAAAATGGCACTCTTAGTGTGATGTTGATTAACCATATTCCATATCTTGAGTTTTGTGATCATTCTAAATGCATTTTAGGAGACTGAATCATGCAGTGAAAGAACGCACTCTAAATGCGCACACGCACTAAATTAGTCTATCCAGACTTCACCACATAGTGGCATACGCATGCATTCTGTAAGTGTGTTTTGTTTGGTTTCTGCAGTATACTTGATAATGTCAAACGGCACATTTAGCCCGTACACTGTTTATTCAATGCACAAACACAAGAGGCGGGATTTATCGCATGAACCTATCATAACCGTTCATATCCAATCATATTGCGATGGAGCCATTGCCTCATCTCACGTGACTTCCCCCATTCAAACTCAGGGCATGCTTTAGAGGGTCTGTTGAAACTCAATGGGGTCAGGGGAGGCGAGCGAGACGTGGTCTCCTGCTGTAACTTTACCTTCAGGTGTCGCTGTTGGACAGTTTTACCTTAGAAAAGTGAGTGATTTATACACTTATTTTGTAATATTTACGTTGTTTTAATTTAATACTATGATTTTATTACCTCCCTTGCGTCCTCGGTGGAAACGCCCATGAGTTATATTTCTCCACATACCTTAGAATGTGTCCTGTTTAATTTATATTTTCCTGAGCATGAAATACATTTGTACAGTAATTTTGTGAATTTAGTTAAGATACACACTAAAACGACATTCAGTGTGTGTGTGTGTGAGAGTGTGTATATGTTGGTTTTGCACGGCTGAATGCAGCCACATACTAAAGGACTTCTTAAAATTCTGAGATGGGCACAAATGACGTCCTGTTGTGAATCTGTTTTAGGAAAATAGTCCTTTAATTCTCCTCTGTATCGTGTCTCTGCGGTGACGGAGTCTATTTCACCCTTAATGAGACCCCTTAGAAATTGACAAAATGGAGAAAGTAGGAGAGAAGCGGGGCTGCTGAAAAGATAGTTAAGGAGTGATTCACGTCCCGATCCACGCTGAGCCCGAGGAGCTGTGTTTATTCCATATGAACCTGCCTTCCTGAATCCCAAAGGATAACATCTATTAAGTGAGCCTGACAGTTTCCAGGCTGTCTCCATATGGCCGAGACCCTGCTGCTGAGTGCCTTTGCCTGCCACGCGTTCCCTTTTCACCCACATGACATCCACCACATATAATTACAGCACATGGGAGCCCAAGCCCATGTGTGTGTGTGTCTGCGTGTGTGTGTGTTGTAGGAGGAAGTGGTACAACTTCTCAGCACAAGGAGGGATTTGGGTGGTGACCCTGACTCTCTGATTAGAAAATTAGCCCAAAACATGGCACACTAACGACCTAGGCTTATTAGCGACAGTGCCAATGTTTAGTGGGCGTGCTGGGCTGAGCTCTGAGCGGCGGGGAGGGCCGACAGTCTCTGGAGGAGCAGAGAGAGATACGTTCGTGTGTCGGGGGAGAAAAAGAGAGAGAGAGAGATGCATCCGACACAGGCGGCTGAACCCCTCCAAGTTCAACCCTACTAGAACATGAGATTTGCGACACGGAATGGAAAGCAGATTTGTTCCAGTGGAGCGGTGGGGGGAAGGCGATGAATTTGTGATCTGGAAATGTATATGCGCTCCTCATCTGAAGCGGCGGCCGGCCTGGAACACACTGGCCGAGACTGATGTGTATCAGAGGAAAGCTGGCAGGAAGAGAACAGCTGCGGGGAGACACAGCTCCGACTGCATACCTGCCATCTGATTCTGCCAGCCCTTTTGCTTTTACTTCTTCTTGCTGTTGTAGTTTCAATCTGTAGTCAGTCAGGAGGGTCAGCCCTGAAGTTTCGAATGTTAGCCACATAGTCAAATCAGTTTCAAATCAGTTACTTGATTCTTTGTTTTGTTTGTGTATGTATATATATATATATAGCATTTTCATTAAAGTTAATTTATATTTATGTCCATTTATGTCTATTTATAATTATGTCCTGTTTCTGTTTTTATATTTGTTTTAAAATGTTTGTAGATTTTAATATTGGAAAAAAAATAACTGTTACATCAATTCTAGCTTGTGTTTTATATATATATATAGATAGATAGATAGATAGATATAGATATAAATATAGATATGTGTGTGTGACTCTGGACTAGGGTCAGTTTTTTGAAACTGAGATTTATCATCTGAAATTTGAATAAATAAGCTTTAGGACAGTACAAATACTTCTAGGACAGTATTTGTTCGAGATGCAACTATTTGAAAATCTGGAATCTGAGGGTGCAAAAAATCAAAATATTGAAAAAAAACGCCTTTAAAATTGTCCAAATGAAGTTCTTAGCAATGCATATTACGAATTAAAAATTAAGTTTTCATATATTCACGGTATGAAATTTACAAAAGATCTTTATGGAACATGATCTTTACTTAATATCCTAATGATTTTTGGCATAAAGGAAAAATCATTAATTTTGACCCATACAATGTATTGTTGGCTATTGCTATATACCCGTGCTACTTATGACTGGTTATGTGGTCCAGGATCACATATGTTTTATATCTATCTATATATATATATTCATATAACAATCATATAACAAATTTCTCATGTTTTTCCACTGTATAATGAGGGGTTGAGTACAGGGGGTTGTGGTCAAGTCCGTACCCTGAGGCAAGTGTCCCTGAAACGGGCCAGATGCATTTACGCTCTTTTATGTGCGCCGACTGCTATTCCCAACCTTCTTTTTCCCAAAGACTTTCAAATAATATAGCGGAATGACATTCACTGCAATTGTATGAAGGAGCCCTTGAAAGTGATTGTGTGCACAAATGTCGTATCAGTCGGTTCTCATCAAACGATGGCCCAGGAGGCAATGTACCAACCAGCGTGCTGGTCATTATCTGCGGTTGTCTAGGTAGTACTTCTCATCCAAAATTCCGAGTAGCATCAGGGTGCAGGCACGGATCCATTTTTACTGCCTCTTCATGCTGCGCACACTATGTACTCAGAGAGGCTGGCAATATGCAAGCCAAAGGAGTTCATATTTTCTCTCCGAGTTCAACAGGGAAAAGGAACTGGGTTATGATTGCATGGCTTTGTGTTCAAAATACGCCCACTTCAGGCTCTCATGCAAGCCAGCTATTGAGATCTTATTATTGCATCTCACTGACTATAAAAACATCATCCAATACCATTAGACTGAAGCAAAGACTAAGTCTGTCAGTGAAACCATGCCTCAAATTGGTATTCTCAACTCACAAAATGGTTGCCTGTGGTTTAAAGCTGTGTGTGGTTGTGTAGACGTGCTTGCCAAAGCATTCACAGTCTAAAACAAAAGGCCAAACTCGTCCGAGAGCCAGCGACAAAATTGTATGTGTGGACTCTAAAAAAGGTAAACATAACATTTACTGTACAGTACAGTCTTCTCAGGGAGTTCATCATACTTTTAAAAGTTTTCCACAAGCCCAGATCTGATGTAGCAAACCTGTTTAACGTTACATGATTGTTAAGAAACCAAAAGAATCAATCACATGTGCCATTAGTCCGATAGGAAAATTTTTACAGTAGAGGATAACAGAGATGGTTGAGATGTAACGTGAGTTGTAACGCCATCAGTGTAATTGCTTTTGAATTTAGTCCCCATGAAATCAAAATTAAAGTTTTTTGGCTTTTTGTATGAATATGTTAGCCTAGTGTGCTCTAAAACAATGACAAAACTCGTGTTTACAAGATATAAGCATTCAAAACTTACAGTGTCACTTCCACCAATATTAATTAATCAACAATTTTGATGACATCGCCCTGCACTTCAGCTTCTCATCAAACTTTCTGTCCAATCAAATGCTCTCTAGAATCCGAAGCATCCCGGCCCCTACACTATAAATACACGTTGAAGCTGTGGCTGGGATGGGTCACTTGTTCACCGAACTAGTGTTTTCTGTACGGTGAATGGCATGTAGTGCACAATGTAGGCAATAAGGAGTAAGTCATAGAGTGTAAATCTGCTTTCAATTGGGGCCAATGAGGTCTGGTTTCACGTTGTCTCACGCGAAGCGTGGTAGTCTACTCCGGACTTTGGCTCCGGCCCAGAGACGTGTTAGCACGGAACATATCATATACACGAGTTAGCATATATGAAACACTTTTAAAACTACACAGCATAAGGAGGATTATGATCACTATTTTGTTTTATTAAGAGTTTCATTTTGAATTTAGAAGGTAATCTTTCAGACCGTCATAAGCTGTCAAATGCGGCTTTACCGAGCTCAAAGGCCTTGGCCCGAGCAGATATAAATGAAACGCTATTGGCTGTTTTTGTCTTCCTGTTTCAGTTGAAATTACGCCAACACATAGAATAACGCGGTGCGTTTCAAGGCACTTCAGTGGACCGTTAATCATGTTAATGCATGTCAACCGACGGCGGGTTCACTGAAAATTGCTTTGAAATTGCTTGTAAATTAATACTGCAATTAACACAATTAATTAAACATGAGATTTTAAAGTATAAACACAAAAAAAATCTTTTAAAACATACTGCAATAATCTTTAGTTTATTTATTTAATGAAAATAGCATATTTTCTTAGCAATATGCTATTTACACTAAGTGCAAATTTCAATTTCTATTCTATTTACGCTAAGTAAAAATAGTAGTATTTTCTTTTCTATAATATAAGTTAGATGCTATTTATTTATGTAGATGCTACTTAGTGCAAGTGGCAGATATTTGCACCTAAGTTTTGTAGTACATTATGAAACAGTATGCAATAATAACGTAATAATTGAGCATAAATAATAATTTTTATTAAAATTATTAAATGGATGCTGTCTCATCGGGACAACAAAGCCCTCCCTACACATACCCTTAACCCTAATCGATAAACACCCTTGGGGCACTTATTTTACACTTTTCGATTATTTCCTTCATTTTAATGAAATTAAACGCCTTTCCGGTCTAAAATGTGATGTAAAAAAGAAAGAAGATCAAATTTGACAAAAGGTGGATTTGAACTCGGGTTTGATCGAGTTAGCGTTACATGCGTTACCATCTACACCCCTGGAGCTGTTGTTCAGCAGCCGTCTTTTGTAATGTTGACTAGCCCAACCACACATTCGTGGGTGGAGTTCATGTAAATAGCCTCTGCCAACAAGGCACGTAAACAGACACTCCAAAAAGAGTCAAAATTAAGAAGTGTTACAACCATCCCAATTCTCCTCTATTAAAATATAAGCTTCACCTTTGAGTGATGATCATATGCTTAATTGTGTATGTATCCACCAGAAACTCTGTTTGTTCTGGCTTTATGTAACAGATGAGTGGTTTACGCATGGAGACCCTCGGAGGTGGCCTCGATGGCGGCATCCATTCAGCGGCCCGGCTGTTTCCTTTGTGATCCTACAGAGATTTCTTCTGTTATTGGTATCGACTTGACAGGATTTGTGTCCGTCACAGCAAACCACTTAATCCAGATCAGCCTTTAATACTAATTAAACTGCTTGGGGACACACTCCAGCGCCTGGTAACTTACAACCAGCGCGCATGCCGATTACCGTTCTCTCTAGAACCACTTGACCTGAAAATAAAACGGTGGCCTTTTTTATTTGCCGTCCATTACGTGTAAAGGACTTCCTTTGTTTGCCTCTTTAAGGACCCAGAGCCACCACTGTCATCACGGTAATGTCTGATTCCCCATCAGGTGACGATTTAGCTTATTAAGGTTGCACAGATGGAGATGCTTCTGGAGGAGGATTACTAAAAGAGTTTGTCGACACACTGTTCAGAGGACCGCAGAGATGTTTGCCATGTGACAAATGGCAAGTGCAGCCCTACTATGCAGGAAGTGCTATTGGCGAGTGCTTTAAGATGTTTAATTAAAGGCGCTGTGTGACAGGAGGGAGACCTGCGCGGGGTCCGGGGACTACGCGGCTAATCCTCTTCCTGCGCACACTATCCCCTTGCGAGTGTGATTGATGAACTGATTCCTCTTTACATCTTCATTTGCATGGCGCGCTAACGCCGGCATGGAGCTGAGCGCCGGCAGATGAGAGCTCCCGCGCTAATGCCGGCTAATATGATAATGGGAAACAAGGCAAGGTTAGCTGCCGCTTGGCTCATCCGCCGTCTAGCCCATTAACTCGGGGCTGCGGTGCACCTCTTTGGTCGCAAAACGAGGCGTCCCGCAGGCAGCGTTAATCTGTTAAGGATGGGTTTGTTGATTTCGTCAAGGATGTTTAAGTTGTCTTTTGTTAAATTAAAAATGCAATGTAATGAATGAGGTGCACCCCAATTTGTGTATTTATACTAAAAAGTTATAGTCACATTTCTTTTAGTATAAATATTGCTAATAAAGTGTTCACACTTCCGAAATAAAATGCAACAAAATTGCACTTTCGAAACCCAGTCGATGGACTTAATGTCCCTCTGTAGTCGAAAATTTTATCCCTTAAAACTCATCTTTGGTCATCAAAGTGACATATTTAAATGTTTTTCTTGTGAAAATAATTTTCTCATGCCTTAAAACAGCTTGAATGTAACTCTACCCCCCTTGCCTCATTTACTATACATGGATCTGTGAATATGCAAAATGTAACGGCTAACTTAAATCACGTATCCCTTAATAACCGATCACATTACAGCCTTGACGTCATTGAATTTCTGTCAGATTGTGCGACACTCATTGGCCGTTTACAGATACCTTAGGAATGAATGAGAAGTTCCGTAAACTAAATCCCACCTGTTGCAAAAAGTCAGTGACTTCTCTTATAAAACAGCTTTTTTTTCATGGTAAACTCTGAAAAATTGTTCAATCCAAAAGTATTGTTTAGTGTAAAACATGTTGAAGATTAGAAGATAGGCTCCTCCATTGACATCCATAAAAAAACGGCTTCTGGTCTCCCTTCCCATGTACTACCAGACTGGAAGCGTTAGCTTAAGCCATTACGCTTTTTTGGCTAATAGTCGTAGGCTTGCCATCTAGTGGCTTTGCTAGAAACTTCCTGGGAGGTGTGTTAAAGGGTTACTCCACCCAAAATGAAAATTTTGTCATTAGCTTTTTTCGTCTTCAGAACACAATTTAAGATATTTTGGATGAAAACCAGGAGGGTTGTGACTGTCCCATTGTCAACCATAATTTTATGAAGCTACAAGAATACATTTTGTACGCGAAGAAAACAAAACTAAGGACTTTATTCAACAATTCGTCTCCTTCACGTCACCGTAGCGCCATTTTGGAGAGTATCCGCTGGACGCAAACTGCATACGCCATTCTGTGTCAGCTGCGTCACGCGGATACACTGTTTTCGTTTTTATCGAAGCGTAAATATACGTAGAAAACAGCGTATGCAGTTTGCGTCCAGCGGATACTCGTCAAAATGGCGCTATAAGGACGCAGAGGAGACGAATTTTTAAATAAAGTTGTTATTTTTGTTTTCTTTGCGTACCAAAAGTATTCTTGTAGCTTCATAAAAATATGGTTGAACCACTGATGGTAGATGAACTATTCTGACTATGTCTTTCATACTTTTCTGGGTCTTGACAGTGGTGTTTATCTGGCAGTTAATGGGACAGTCACAAACCTCCTGGTTTTCATCCAGAATATCTTAAATTGTGTTCCGAAGACGAACGAAGCATTTACGTGTTTGGGACAGCATGGGGGTAAGTAATTAATGACAAAATTTTCATTTTAGGGTGGAGTAACTCTTTAAGGCAATTTGGAGCTAAACTCTGCAGGACACTGGCCTTCCAGGACCGAGTTTGGGCACCCCTGCTTTAGAGGCTCCATAAACTTGTTGCGAGTAATTGTGTTTTTGTTGTTTCTTTTTTATTCTTTTTTTTTAATTGTTAGATTCTTGGACTTGTTGTAGAGAAAAATGAAAGTGTTTAATTTATAGACTTGATTTAAGAGAATATATTGATTTTTGTAATGACTTTCAGATGGTTGAACACATAGTGCATCGTGCATATTTGGGACACAACTTTGGTGTGTTCAACTCCTTACCTGCTAGCAATTTCGAAAAATGTTGCCAGCCACCAGTAGCATTTTATCTCATTTTTGCAAAAATTTCATGGTCCCTAATATATTTCGTTGTATGAATATCTGAACATGCAATACATCAAAAATAAGAACAGAGCATTTACTTTTAAACACAAAAATCCATTATAACCTAGCTTCAAGCATATTTTTTTAATCAACACTTGAACATAGGCAAGTTTCATTAAAAAAAAAAAGCTAAATTTTAGGCAAAAAGCTGAGAAATGCTACATCAATAAGATGATCAAATTAGAGATGCAGTAGGTGGCTTCCATCATCACAACTAAAACTTGCACAGTCTTTACCACTTCCTGGATTGACAGTTAACTCGGTAACATTAGGCTGTTATAATTTATATGCTGTTTATTGTTGATAATCACATTAATTTTCATATGCATCTGTTTACATATAAGATTGCTCATTTCTGCGTCTTCCTCGCCTGTGTTTTTGATCGGGAGATTCTGGACTCATTCAGAAGATGTGTCATAGCACCCCCGAGTGTATAAAATTCTGTGTTTGGCAAGGAAAGAGTTCATTCTGAACCAACATGCTGTTTCTGACGGCTAAATTTGGTGGTATTTTATATTAAAATTGACTACATTTATAATTCTATCCCATAACAAATATTTGCACACAAATTAACCATGCACACAGAGCTAAAATGCTAACTTTCAATTTTAGCTTCCTTTCACCCTATGAACTTTAATCGGAAACTTTCCGCTGGTGGGAGGCGGTTGTATTTCCACGATGTCTGCCGGGCCCCGCTTCCTTTTGAGTTTGCATGTTTAAAAGGTAGCCTCCTGCTGGGAAATGGGTTACTTTCAAAATAGTTCGCACCCATGCGCTACAAAACCTCTTGCATTATTAATTTGTTTACTCGGAGACAGGGAGTGCGATTTGATGTCTGGCTTTCCGAGTTAGAACGCACTGAAATGTTTGATACGAAATGGGAGTGTGAAACTCAATGCGGTTGGGAGAATGAACGGTCGAGGGGTTCCCAGGGTCCTGCCCCGCTCTAAAGCCGTATGTCACTGCGGGTCTGTTGGGGAATGGTTTGCCCTCTAAGCTGAGCGCGTGTCCAGCTGAAGTGGCACTCCACGGACCTGGACGGAAGCCAGCTGACTGTCTGGAGTAAAGGGGCAGCACGCCGGTCCTTAAACACTCGGTCTTGCTCGCATGCGTGCTCACACACACAAGGAGCGCCCGTGGAGAGAATCCTGCATTGAGCGAGAGGACAAAACAAAGGTGAAGGTTGATCGAACGTCCAATCTATAGGAAAGAAAGGGCGGACCCAGCAGGGGCTCAAGAAGGCCTTGCCTCAGCCGTTTTCTTTTTTTTTTTGAGAAGAGTTGGCCCAGGATTTCGCTGTGCAAGTCAGAGTGTTTGAAAGAGCAAGGACAGTGCATCTTGATCCTGTTTACCTCAAAGCCTGGCCCGACCAAAATCCAAAGCATTGATGGATGCCAAAGGGTCAGTACTCAGTTTCACTGACTTATGTGTCCTTAACTGAACCAAATGGTAAACAGAACTTACCATCCAAGCACCAGATACTTGATTAAATAAACATTCTTGTTTACTGCAAGAAATCAAGCATACACAGTGAGATTTTAGCCTTGTGTGATTTTTTTTTTTATTTTTTCCCATCAGTAGCGGTGTTATGAGTGGAGCCAAGTGGCTTCTGCAAGTTTCCAAAAAGTTTTAAACATGTTATATATATTTGTATTACTGTTTATAATGCATTTTCTTACAAATAAGTGGTATTCAAAATATATACACAACAACTGGATACATTAATCAAATCAATAATAAGGATTATATATATATAATACTTTTTTTTTAAGCATTTCATAAATATAATATAATACATTAAAATATAATACTATTTTTACCAAATAAATACATATCATCATACTTGTTTTCAGAGAATATATAAATTAAAAAATATGCTGCTTTTTAGAGAACATACAGATTTTATTTTACTTTTATTTGTAGACTCCTTTCTTAAACATATGGAATTATGTTTTCCTTCATTTTCTATATTTTTAGACTTGTTTTAATAGAATATATGGATTTTTAAATAATTGTTAATTTATTAATTTTCATTACATTTTTAGACTTGTTTTCAGAGAACGTATGGAATTTAAATTTACATATGAAAAAATTATCTGTATAGGTAGATAGAAAGTTAAATAAAAAGAAATAGAATAGTTTAAAAATAAATATAATACTAATTAAAAGTATTACTGTTTGTTTTTAACAAAATAAATACATTTACTTTAGCTAAACTATAATATATTTGTTTTCAGAAAAAAAAAAATATATATATAGATAGATAGATAGATAGATAGATAGATAGATAGATAGATAGATGTGAAGAGTTTATTTGCAAAAACAGATAAATCCGTTTTCTTTTTGTTTGACATTTTCAAAAAATCATGTTTTTTATAATGTTATCATGTTTTTATTGTGTTTTATTGTGTTAGTTGTATTTTTAAAGTTATTTTACTTTATATCAAAATAACCCAACTGCAGTTTTGAGATTAATTGGAATGTGCATTGAAAAAACATGATTTTTGAAAATTGTTTAACCTGAGTTTATGCAAATAAACAAATTTTCATTACATTTCTAGACTGTTTTCAGGGAATGTATTGAAATTTAATTATATATATATATATATATATATATATATATATATATATATATATGTTTTCAGATTATATAAATTAAAAATTTGACTGTTTTTAGAGAATAA
>JAHKKF010519443.1:0-12309 GCA_019740295.1 Labeo calbasu | reverse complement strand
CAAACTCCTCCTATAGATTTAATGACATTAACATTATATTTGGTCAGTCTAATCTAAATGCCTTTGCAGTGTTAAATTAAGAAGATCTTGAGTTTTTGTTAAAGGGCGTGTCCGTGGTGGCCTGACAAAGTTCGATGTTTCAGCATGTAAAACGAAGCTGTTGTAACTCAGCCATGCAATCCAATCTGCCCCAAACTTCATATGTTTGGTAAGAGTCCTGGCCTGAACACATCTAAAGGCCAATATTCAGTTATAATCATAGCGCCACCTGTTGGCTATGTCATGTTTTACACTAACTCAAACATACCATGTTCAATCTGCACCAAACTTCATATGTTTGATCAAAGTCCTGGCTTGAAGACATCTACATGTCAATATTCAGTTATAGTCAAAGTGCCACCAGCTGGCAGCAGGAAGTTTGGCACATGTTAATGATTTTGACATATTCCTCCTATATTTACCACTTTAAATGCACCGTTCGCTGTTTTCCTAAAGCCACCGGGTAGCGGTAAGTCCGGGTGCGAGGGACCTTTCAACGCCGCTTGCAGCTTTATTTAAATTTAAATCCAGAGACTCAAGCAAACAATGTTCAAAGTGATGTCTGGTACATGAACTAATAATTTTTTTGAATCAGTTCTTTGTGATGAGCTAGTTGAACCAGTTCAGCAATTCGGACTGAATCGTTTGAGACAGTTTGCAGCTTGAGCAGCACAGATCTACAGGTTACTCAATCAAAACTCACTTTCAGACGTCTGACAGTCACTCCGACTCGAAATGAGCCAAAACACGGTTGTATATGATCCTATGATGAATGAACTCATTTAGCGCTCCAGTTCCTCCAACAATCACTGAACTGAGGAAACAGATCTGGTTTGTTCAACTTATGTGTTATACATGTAAAACATCCACATTTCACATCATGTGCTTTAACAATATAATTGCGTATACGTTAACGTCATTGTGTGATTACGTAATTAAACTACTGAATTGAAATAAAATACTGTCCGAATGAACCATTTTGCAGAAAAGATTCAAATTCCTCATTGCCTCTGATTACAGGGTTACAGGATGTCCTAATAATATTCAGTTTTTTGCACAGACCAACCATTTCGCTTCATAAGACCTCAAGAAATCCTCAAGAACCACGGGGGGTTAATTTTGTATTTGTTGATATGCTTTTTTAATTCTCAAAAACCAGTAGCCACTGATTTGCATTTTATGTCTACCAAGGACCCACGGGTGAGTAAATTAATGTAATAATGTAATTTTTGGGTGAACTGTTTCTTTAACATCCACCCAGAAAAGCCTAGCAAACACTTAGAAAACACCCAGAACATCCCATTAACTGCCTAGCAACTGCCCAGAACGTCCTAGCAACCACCTAAAAATAAGGGACAGATGAAGCAAAATTACCCAAAATCAATTACCAAAAAGAAAATCAGTCAATCATGAATCTACACTGGATGTGAATGTGAAATGTCTTTATAAAACAAATAATTAGAAAATTTGCTTAGAAATGAAATAACAATAGCATTTTCATTTTTTCAATATTGCATTCAGTTATTAAATGCGTGGAGTGCAGTCAGAGCTTGAAAGCCAGCGAACAGCTTTCATGTAGTCTGACAGTTTCTCCTCTGTACTTTCTAATGCTTTTATGGTGCAGGCGACTGGTGCTTTTCATAATTGTTCCTCACCTCCACAATTTGTCCCTCATCACTGCTACTCAGAATTCAGTGGCCCAGAAAACGCACAATTAATGATAAACAGGTTATCGTTTTCACCCTTATTATTAAATTTGAGGAACAAAAACAACTATTACCGGCCCCGTCTCCTTTCTGCTCCCACCGAAAGTGCGTAGAATTTAAATGTGTGTGTTTGAGCGTCTGTCCGTCTCTAATCCTTCATAAACCCACGCTCATTCTTATCTCGTTCTTCTGCTGCCTTTCCTCTTTCATTTGTTGCTTATCTCAGTCTCCTCCTCTTCTAATCATGTCTTTCATTTGTGATAATTAGCGCTTATGACTGTCTGATTCTGGAAATGTCGTGTGTTTATGTGAATCTTTTGCACTGTCACTGATCATTTATGATGTATTGAAAAGGTGATTGTTAAAGGAATGTTCTGGGTTCATTACAAGTTAAACTCAGTTAACAGTATTTGTGGCTTGATGTTGATTACCTCAGAAAATGATTCCACTGTTCTTCTTTTCTACTCTTTGTCTCACACTTTTTTAATGAGTCCATCTTTTTTTTAAAAAAAGGCATTAATCTGGATCATGGTGAGGCTTTTGCAATGGAAATCAATGGGGCCAGTTTGTAAATATAAAAATACTCACTGTTTCAGTAATATAGTTACAAAATGTAAAGAATATGGTAGTTAACCATCTTAAATCTTAAAACACAAAAAATTACTAAAATTATTTAAATAGCTTATTTTAAACAGTTAGTCCTTTAAATTAAATTATACGTTTCACATTTTTGCTTTAATATATATTTTTTGCTTCCATTTTAAGTGCCTCACTGTATCAATTACCCCTTTTTAAGAAAACAAGGGACAATTTTTTTGTCGTTAATCAACATTGTCACAAATGTTGTCGACGGTGCTTTTTTGAGAATTAATGCTTTTATTCATCAATGATGTATAAAATTGACAGTAAAAACATTTATCATGTTACAAAATATTTCTAAATGTATGCTGTTCTTTTGAACTTTCTTTTCATCAAAGAATCCTGAAAAAAATTAGCATGCTTTTTACAAAAATATCAAATTATAATATAATTATATTATATATTATAATATAATATAATATAATATGATTTCTACGGAAACGTGTGTCACTAAAGACTGGAGTAATGATGCTAAAATTCAGCTTTGCATCACAGGAATAAATTGCATTTTAAAATATATTCAAACAGAAAAACGTAATTTTAAATTATAATAACATTTGACTATTTTTCCTACTTTTACTACTGTGTTTTACATCAACTAAATGCAACCTTGGTGAGCATCGGAGTTATAATTATAGTTGACTAAAACTAAAAACAAAAATAAAAAGCATTTTTGTTAATTAGTAAACATTAATCAGAGTAAAATATAATATAAGAAACTCATTTTTTTTGTTTTCAGCTAGTTGCCAAAGCAGCATTGCTTTTTTTCCTGTTTAGTTTGACCTAATATACTAAAATAACTAAAAATAAATAAAATTAAATTAATATAACTGAAATAAAATAAAATAATAAAAACTGTATGGACAAAAAAAAAGAATAAAAAACAATCAATAAACTTTTTTTTTTTTTAAACTAATAACTAATAAAAAACAAATGACAAAAGCACACAGTAACACTTCAGTATAGGGAACAATTCTCACTATTCACTTATTGCTTATAAACATGCCTATTTATAACATATTGGCTATTTATTAGTACTTATGAAGCACATATTCTGCATGACCATATTCTACATCCCTAATCCTACCCAATACCTAAATTTAACAACTACTTTACTAACTACTAATAAGCAGCAAATTAGTAGTTTATTTAGGCAAAAAATACAAAAATGTTAACGAAAATGAAAATAAAAAAATAAAAACTAATTTCAAATATTTTTAAAAAGTAATAAACTACTAAAAAATAACATAAACATATAAATATAACAATACAACAACATAAATATAAACATTGTAACTAAAATTAATTACATATATATGTATATAATTATATATATATAGCATTTGTTATGTATAGTTTTTTTTTGCATTTTCCATTTCATTTTAAATATTTTTTTGCATTTTTGTTGTGTTTTTGTCATTTTTTTTATTAGTTATTAGTGTTTATTATTTTATTAATTGTTGTTTTTTTGTATTTTTTTGTCCATATAGTTTTTAATTATAGTTTTCATTATTATTGGACTACCAGTGAAATGTTTTTGAAAAGTAAGATTTTTAATGTTTTTTCAAGTCTCTTCTGCTCACCAAGCCTGCATTTATTTGATCCAAAGTACTGCAAAAACAGTACAATTTTGAAATATTATAGAAATGAATACTTTTATTTAGCAAGGATGCTTTAAATTGATGATAAAGTGATGATAAAGAAATGTATAATGTTACAAAAGATTTCTATTTCAGATAAATGCTGTTCTTCTGAACTTTATATTCATCAAAGAAACCTGAAAAAATTCTACTCTGCTGTTCTCAACATAATAATAATAATAATAATAATAATAATAATAATAATAATAATAATAATAAATGTTTTTTGAGCAAATCAGAATATTAGAATGATTTCTAAAGGATCATGTGACTGGAGTAATGATGCTAAAATTCAGCTTTAAAAAAACACAGGAATAAATTACATTTTAAAATGTATTTAAATAGAAAACAGTTATTTTAAATTTAAATTATTTTAGTAAAAATTTCAAAATTGTGCTGTTTTTGGATCAAATAAATGCAGGCTTGGCGAGCAAAAGAGACTTCTTTAAAAAACATTCGAAATGTTCAAAAGCTTTGGTAGTGTAGTTTATTTCAGTGTTAGTTAAAAATATATATATATACTGTGTGTGTGTATATATATACACAGTTTAACACACATATGTTAAACACAATTTTACTAAAATAACACTGGTGAGCATAAGAGACTTTTTTCAAAACCATTTAAACCCATCCTACAGATCCCAAACTTTTGAACAGTGGTGTATAGTGAAATGTATTGAATTATCTTGTACTCTTTTAAACAGGAACTGAGCCGTTCTTGTTTCATCGCTTCACAGGAAGGTCTGGATGGTCTCCTGCAGATCTTGGTGAGTCAGCTAGGCTCAGATGACGTGAACATGCTGACCTGCGCTACTGGCATCCTGTCAAACCTCACCTGCAACAATGCACGTAACAAGGCCCTGGTCACCCAGAGCGGCGGGGTGGAGGCCCTCATTCACGCCGTGCTCCGGGCCGGAGAGAAAGAGGACGTGGCCGAGCCGGCGGTCTGCGCCCTGCGTCACCTCACAAGCCGCCACCCCGACGCAGAGCTGGCCCAGAATGCAGTGCGTCTGCACTACGGCATCCCCGCCATCACCAAGCTCTTGGGCCAGCCGCATTATTGGCCTGTGGTAAAGGTCTGTATGTGTTATTTTGTGTGTGTGTTTGAATTGCTGCCAATTTGAAAGTCCTCTGCGCCGTTTAAATGTAAAGGTCAGATCTGAATCGTCTGGGGGCAGTTCTTGCGAGCCTTTGATGTGGAAGAACGCTGAGACTTTCCTGTCGCGTTAAGCTGATTTGCTGCCGGATCTTAGTCATTGAGCGGCACTCCTACGCTCCTCTGGGGCTTCGGCGTAATTTTGAGGACACTAGCTGGAACAATAAAAGAGCCCTCAAGCATCATATGCGAGGAATCGCTGCCATGCACAGACTGAGAGCTGTAAATCTTTGTAACAGGATGGCTGAAATAGTATTGTGTTACGTAGAAGTGAAATAGTATGAAATGGCATGAAGGTGAGGAAATGAAGGCAAAATACGAAAGGACATTCACACTGATAGCTTTTTGGCAGAAAAAAGTAATCAGGAGTCAATGATTTTCAAGGAGAGTTGAGCAACAGAAACGATGTGATGCAATAAAGTTTAGTAGAACTTAACTTTACGCGAATATTATGGCTCTACCAATGGTGTGCATTTGGGCCATGACTTTCTTGGGCCAATGGCGGACAGGGGGAGTGTTCAGGCAGCTTCAAAAAATATGTATATTATTGTTGCAATTATGTTTGGTGCAGTGTTATTTTAGTATTTTATTAAATATTTTTAAAATAGCTTTTATGTTTGTACATTCAGTTTTTTTTTTCATTTTTTTTTTTCATTTTTAGTCATCTTATATGCTTTTGTCATTTTTGGGGGGTTTTAAATATTGCTATTTTAAGTTTTTAACGTGTTTTAAAGTAAGTTTAAATTATTTAATTTCAGTTATAGTTTTAGTTTAGTTTACATTTTTATTTTTCAGCATTAATTAAATAAATATATTTATAAATGTAGTTATTTAAAAAAAAAATTATCAACAAAAATGTTTAGTTAATGATAACCCTGATTTGGTGTTGCAAAAAGTCCAGATATCAGTTTTGAGCTTCATGTTAGTTCTTTTTTGTTCATGTGAAGGATAAGCACGGTCAGACGAAGAAAAAGACAAAGGTCAATGAAATCAAAAGTCTTTAATATATTTCAAACTGGTAAATCCACAAGCTGGGCAGGAACACACGTACACATAGATGAATGAAAAAACGAAAATCAAGCTGAATTCTTGTTTTTCGTTTTTCTGGAAAAAATGAAAAAAATGATACACGGATTGTGTGACAGTTTGTTTGTTTGTTTGTTTGTTTTGGAAAATTAATACTTTTATTTAGGGGTTTACAAATTAAGTATTTTTATGTTTATCGGTATCAGTTTTCAATTTTCAAAATCGATTTGCAGATGAAATAATTTAAAAGCATTTAAAGAAAGTTTAGTTAATGTTTAGTTAATGATAATACCCTGGTTTGGTGTTACAAAACTTCCAGAAATCAGTTTTGAGCTTCATGTCAGGTAAAATTTTTTATTTTAAGAAATTAATACTTTTAGTTAGGGGTCGACCGATTATCGGCCTGGCAATATTAAGCATTTTTATGGTTATCGTATCGGTTATTTTCAAAACCAATTTGCTGATAAAATAATTTAAAGGAATTTAAAGAAAGTTTTTGTCAGAGCCTTTGTTATTCTTAATTTTGACATTTTCATTTTTACGCAAAGCATATATATAGGTTCAAAATATTGATTATCGGTTTACTTGATCTGTAATAATTGGTATCAACATCAGCAACTATAGTTTTAAGTCAGTTTAAATTTTTATTTTTAAGCATCAATTAAATGAAAATGATTCATGTTAATTATTTTAGGTTTTTCATCAACAAAAATGTTGTTTAGATTATAACCCTGGTTTGGTATTGCAAAAGATCCAGAAATCAGTTTTGATGTCAGTTTTTTTTTTTTTTTTTAAGAAATTAATACTTTTATTTAGGGGTTGACCAATTATTGGCCTGGCCGATTTTCGGCACCGTTATTAAGCATTTTCGTCGGTATTGATCATTTTCAAAACCGATTTGCAGATAAAATAATTTAAGAGCATTTAAAGAGAGTTTTTATCAGATCCCTTGTTATTCTTAATTTTGACATTAATTTTAATTTTTACACTGGACATCGGTTTAAAATATCGGTTATTGGACTGCTTAATCTGTATAATAATCGGTATCGGCCACTATAGTTTTAGTCCAGTTTAAATTTTTATTTTTCAGAATATATTACATTTCATTAACAAAAATGTTTAGTTAATGATAATTTATTTATTTATTTTTAAGAAATTTATACTTTTCTTTAGGGGTTGACCGATAATCGTTTGTCAACAACACTGTTTAGTTTAGAAAATAACCCTGGTTTAGTGTTGCAAAAGATCCAGAAGTCAGTTTTGAGTTTCATGTCAGTTTTAGTTCAGTTAAAATGTTTATTTTTCAGCAATAAATTACATGAAAATTATTAGTGTTAATTGTTATAAGTTTTTCATCAACAAAAATGTTTAGTTAATGATAATAACCCTGGTTTGGTGTTTGTTGCAAAAGGTCCAGAAATCAGTTTTGAACTTCATGTCAGTAATTTATTTATTTATTTTTAAGAAATGAATACTTTAATTTAAGGGTCGACTGATTATCGACACCAGTATTAAGCATTTTTATGGTTATAGGTATTGGTCATTTTCAAAACGGATTTGCCAATAAAATTATTTAGAAGCATTTAAAGAAAGTTTTTGTCAATGCCCTTGTTTTCTTATGTTCGTTTTTACACCGGACATATATATCAGTTCAAAATATCGGTTATCGGTCTACTTGATCTCTAATAACCGGTATCGGCATCTGCCCTGAATCGGTCGACATATCGGTCATAACCGCTCTTTTAGTTCAGGAAGGATGCATTCAATTAATCAAAAGTGACAGTAAAGACATTTATGTATTACGGAAGACTTTTGTTTTGAAACAAACCTGAGTGTATTTCAGCACTGATAATAATAAGAAATGTTTCTTGAGCAGCAAATTAGCATATTAGAATGATTTCTAAAGGATCATGTGACACTGTATTATATTCTAAGCATTTGCCCTTGATATTTGTATAGGAAAATTGTATACTGTATTAAAATTAAACTTTGCCAGTGGTCAGTTTTCCTGTGCACTTCTAAAATAACCATCACGTTTCTGTTGCACATCACGTGTAGCGACCGTTTTTTTTTTTTTTTTTATCTTGTCGATGCCTCCATGCTAGTCAAAGCCCTTGAAGCTTGGGGAAATCAGGAAGGTCGTGGCGGATGTAATTGGCTGTCCNATTAAACTTTGCCAGTGGTCAGTTTTCCTGTGCACTTCTAAAATAACCATCACGTTTCTGTTGCACATCACGTGTAGCGACCGTTTTTTTTTTTTTTTATCTTGTCGATGCCTCCATGCTAGTCAAAGCCCTTGAAGCTTGGGGAAATCAGGAAGGTCGTGGCGGATGTAATTGGCTGTCCTCGGCTCTCTGATTTGTGGTGGGCCGGACTCTGATTGTCTCTCTGTGGGCACGGGCTCCCGGCACGCATGATCTCCCGCTTAATCGTATTAGACCGTTGAAGCAGAAACCTGTGTGTGCGTGTGTGTGCCGTGATCTGTTCGGCACGTGTGTATCGATCCAGAAGAACGAGAATGCCAGGCTTTTATTTTCACTCCCTGTCTGCATGCGGCGATTCCTAACAAAATCAACCTGGCTGAATAAGAAATCTTGAAAATATAAGCGTTTGCATTGATTATGTACTCAGGTGTTTTGAGTGTTGCTCTCCGCTGTGGTGCACTCACTGATTTGTTTGTGCTGAGGTTGAGCTGACCAATATAGTAGTGCTTTTAGACTTGTATTGACAGCTTCACACCGCCGGGTTTTTACATTTTCTCTCTCACTGCCGTTGTTGAAGTGCAGCCAGGCATTAATGTATTGCTTAAATGAAAGTCTCCAGTAAAAGGTATATTAACAAGATGATGTGAGAAGTGAGAAGCTGCTAATGTGATCTCAACAGGTCTGTCGAAAAATCAAATTTCTTTTATTAGACTACTGATATAACTTCATCTCATATGCATGTCCATAATTTGACACATTTTTCAAAAGTACTATTCAACTTTTTTTTTTAGTTATAAAGCATTTTAAGGAAAAAATGAGGACACTTTTAAATAATGCAGTAAACCATGAGAGACAGATTTCACTAAGAAAAAAGCATGAAGTGTTTTTAATATTGTGTTTTTATTAAAAGCAGTAGGATTCATAAGAGAGCACATTTTGGGATTTGGAGAGATTTGTTTTTGTACCTTGCTCGTACCTTGCTTCTCATATTTTTCTTGCAATGTCTCAACATCTCAGCAAAACCTAACTAGATTCATCATAAAGGTCTTCGAAAAAAAAAACCACAATTTTATTTATTTATTAAAAGAAAAAACATCAGCTGAAGGTGATTTATAAATGATATTTAAATTAAACATATATTTTTTTGCTTTATTGTATTTAATATTTTAACGTTTAATAATATTTATTTATTTTGCAATGAAAACCATATATTTCATCAAACTCAACAAATTTCATATAAAATTTTGTCCAAAACCAAAATATCTGAATTAATCAATCCAATTGTCATTTATTTATTTATTTATTTATTTTAAGCATCAGCTAAAGGTGCTGTTTAAATCATATTCGAATTAAACTTTTTTTTTTACTAGATTAATTTATATTTTTTATTCAATTCTATTCTAGAACTCATTCTCATTTATTTATTTATTTATTTATTTATTTTAATTTGATATGTAAATGAAACAAAGCTAATTTTGGGATTTGTAGAGATGTTCACATCTTGCTTCTCATAATTTTCCTAACAATTTCTCACACATCTCAGTATAAACTAATTATAGGTTTCTCATCAAGTTCTTCAAAAGCCAAATTATTTATTTATTGATTGATTTATTTATTTATTTAGAAAAAAAAAAACATCAGCTAAATGGGATGTGTAAATTATATTCAAATTAAACTTTAAACTTTTTTACTTGGAATAGTTTATTTATTTATTGATTTATTTACTTGATATTCAGATGAAACAGAGCAAACTTATTTTATTTACAGTAATTATTTATTTACTAAATCATTGTATTATTCCATTTGTAAGCATAAGAAGGCAATAAAAAAGTACACTGACAAATAGGTTTGCAAAAATGTTATTATATGCATTTTTGCACTTTGTATACCTTGCTTTTTCAAATTTTTCTCAACAGTATGTCAAACTGTGTTCATATTTGCCAAGATTTACGAAGACTACAGTCAAAAGTCAAGTATCTCAATAGGAACTTTATTTTAAAGTTCTTATAAAACCTTATAATTATTATTATTATTATTTAAATATTTATTTCTTTAAATGAATTTTAGAGGAAAAAACATCAGTTATATTATATTTAAATAAAAGAGGACATTTTTTCATCAAATTTTGTTTTGGAAGCTAATTTACATTCTTCTATTTTTGAGTGTAATAAAGCAATAAGGACCGTGTATTGCTTTTATAAACCAGCAACAACAAAGGCATGATAAAGGCACAAAGAAAGACACCAATATTCAAAAGAAATTTTACATTTATAAAGGATAATTCAAATAAATGAATATTTTCCCTAGTAATGTACTGTAGTTGTAGCCTAACTATTTTAGTAGTATGGACTGATTTTGTGCATTTATCTAAATTTTGTAACTGCTTTGAAGATGAGAACTATTCATTTTATAACAGCTCATATGTAGAACCCAGAAAACAGTTCAGTAGTTTCACAAATGAAATTCGTGCAAACCTTCTGTACTGCAGTTGGACCGTCCCAGTTTGGCTGGTGGCTTTGGTTGCACCCAGTCGGAGTGGAGAAGACAGATCACTAATGTAATACACATGAGAGCCCAATGTCTGGAATGCATTGCATCATGTTTGTTCGGAGGCGTTTTCAGCGCTTGACATGGCTTGTCGTCCCACCCTGCGGAGATCTGCTCTATCAGCTGGCGTTCTCTAATCAGGAACGTTGTTGACTAATGATGCGTTATGAAGGAGGCCTTATGAAATTAAGCATTTACACAAGGCTTTTTGTGCACAGATGGTTAGGCAGAAGTAAAATGACAAACACTTCACATTAATACATGACATTTCTCTGAACTATATCGTGGAGTGATGTACAGGTGATTTCACCGACGAAGACTCGCCCGTGCATTGATGCATCCGTAAGCGTCTTACATCAAACACCTCAACCTAAACTTAGTATTCAGCTCAAATTTTTAATTAAAACAGCATTATTGCGGCAAGTACCATCGCTCGGTTGCCGGCACGTTGACGTCGTGCCTGGGTTTCAGTCGACAGTCAGCACTTTGGGATTTACAAGAATGAGTCACTTGTTAAAGTGATGAAAGCTTTGAGGAATGGACTTACAATGGAGCTGCACAATGATGAATTCACAACAATTGAGTTTAGGTTCAGATTAAGCCTTTTTGAAAAGGTACGGCGCTACAAAAGTGGGGCACGGTTCATTGTGTTTAAGAGAATTTAGCTAAACCCATCACAAAGAAAAATCACAAAGGAGATCTTTTTCAAATTATTTTTTCAAAGACCGCAAGAAGATTCATAGGAAGGCAAGTGTTTGAATTCGGAGAGGCATTTGCTTGCTTTTTATACCTAGCTTCTCAGATTTTTCTCAACAGTCCTTTGCCAAGATAGAAAGACAATCAAAAGCACACATTTCAATATAAACCCAATATAAAGTTATTCTATTTCAATGTGTTTACTTACTTTGTTTTAGGCTTTTTTTAAAAAGCATCACCTAAAGTTGATATTTATCTATATTAAGTTGATATTTATATGATATTTAATATATTAACTTTAATATAAATTTATCAAATTTCACATCAAATTCTTCCATAACCAGATTATCTGAGCTAATCTGTCCCATTAATTAATGAATTAATTAATTTGTTTGTTTGTTTATTTATTTCTCTGTTTTAGGCATTTTATTTATATTGAAATAACATTACGTTTTATTAATAAACATTAATAAAATTCTTAATTTTTCTGTCAAAATTGTGAATTTCAATATGAACTCAAATTTCACATCATATTCTTTCAAAGCCAAATTATCTGAGCTATTTTACATCATTTATTACTTGTTTGTTTGCTTGTGTGTTTGTATGTGTAAACTGTGATTTTTATTATTATTATTATTATTATTATTATTATTATT
>JAHKKF010519442.1:0-37726 GCA_019740295.1 Labeo calbasu | reverse complement strand
TTACTAGATGGTTTGATTTGAATCACTTACCAGAATATAGTTCTTTCAGTTTGTCTTTAATCATGTGAAGTTACTGGCCAGTGTTGCCAAGTCCACGATTTTGGGTTACTTTACACTGTTGCTGTGGGTCGAAGCGATCCCAATAATGTGATATTTCCCCCTCGGAATGTGATTTTTACTGAGGGACGCCTCACCAAAATGCAATTGGGCTAGTTTTGAGCTAGTTTTGAGTAGATATTGGGCAGGTTTTTGTTGTGAAAACCTGGCAACCATGTTACTGGCCGACCACTGGGTTCCTTTACTTACCAAAACCAATTTTTAATCTCTTTTGGTGCTCTCTTAAAGTGTAAACTTGACTCTACAGGAAGTGTCCAAAATCAAGTTGTAAGAAAGAAGTCCAAAAAAATGAGTAGATTGTGGATTCCTTCCTCAGGGAAACTGTTGCTAGTAGGCTATTTTGATTAAAATCTTCTTGCAAATTCAGAAGCTAGCATTGTAGTGTTTATTGGTTCTTATTTATGAGTGTATGTATACATGCATTAAATGACTGTATGTTGTCAATGTCCCATTGCTTAGCACAAATATTTCAGTTCTTCTCATTTCTGGAGCAGAATAGATTTGTGAAGAGCTTGCTTTTGTTACACACAGGACTGCGCTTTGATTAACGAGCATCATTAAGCTCTATCTTGATGGGGGACAGAAGGAAGAGAAAGATATTGACGGAGAGAGGGGAAAAGAGCTGGCAGGTTGATGCATGAGATCGGTAACAGTCTTTACTGCTCTTGTCAACCTCCTTCTTAAACAGCCATATTAATGTTTTATCTGCGTCTCTAACCTAACGGATAATATTTGATCCACTGTTCTGTTAATGTTACATTTTAATGTATTTTAAAATGTAATTTTTAAAAGACACAGTAGATAAATATCTAGTAAGTGTGTGCATGTGTGTATAATATGTGTAAATATATGTATACATTTAAACTTTTGAAGGAATTTAAATTAGAACAAAGAGGCTGGGCACACAAAGGGGTATTCAAAATTCTGACAGAGAAGAATGGAGAGGTGGAAGAGAGATAGAGGAGTTATAATGGCTGAAATATCTGTATGTATGAGGGCCATAGATCTTCACGTAGCCCGAGTGGTATCTCCTGAATAGTATCAGGTCCTCATTAGTGCATGTCTGCTGCTTAATTATTGATGCCTGAATGAGAGATCCAACACCCCTGACTGTTCTTCAACTGTTTCTGCTAGCTGTAACCCCATGCTGCTTTAGATGTGCTTCACATTAACACATTACCACTAAACTGACAAATCAATGTTTCCTCTTTTTAGTCCTGTGTCTTCATAGGCGTTCATCCACACCACAGGACAGCACAGACCACCACAGACAAGCATGTACTTTAATCCTAAAACCTTTTTTTCCCCCTTTTCTTTAAGGTTGTTACTTGTAAGATTGTATAGTGTGACCTTAATGAGATTTTGGGCTGGGTTTTGATACAAATTTTACGATTTGATTTGATTTTGATTTTGATTCACAATCTTGTGACTGGATATGATTTCCAATTTGATTCAGTTCAATATTAATTATTTCAGATATATATCAGGTATAGAACATGCCAAGTCTCTCAACTAATACCGTAAAATACCAAAAAGCTCCTCTCTAGAGTTCATTTTTCTAGCTGACTAACGTGTTTATGGTCACCGAATATGTTTTTTCGGAGGTAAATGTGATGTTACGTGACTTTGTTTATTATCTTTGTGCGGTTAAACACCAATCGAGCGATTACATGAGACAAGATAAGGATTTCGGTAAGTTGTACTTTTTCTTTTAACATACCTTCGGATGTTTATTCACGTTTATTTCATGCTGTAACTGGTTAAAGCCGAGGAGATGATGAACTGAGACAGTACAGCGATCTGTCTCCCTACATTAAACAGCACCAAAACGGCATTTATTGTTTAAATACTGTAATAAAATGCGCAGAATTTAAAAAATGCGACTTTGTTTCTTATCAAAAGTAACAAAGCACACAGCTTATTGCAGTTTATTGGATAGTAGGTACGCTATAATGTTCCAATCATTGGGATTTAAGAATCAGTATTGTTTCATATAAATGAGAATCGATTAAAATCAAGAAAGCGTTTTTTTTTTTTGTATTGTTTTGTTTGTTTTTTACCCAGCCCTAGTTAACGCCAAGGCTAACTGTGTGACTATCATCTATATAAGACTGTACAGTATACAGTATATCTCAGCTAAGCCTTTGGTAAAATTTGACAGAATCAACTGTAAGTCTAAAGTCATCATCCTTATTTACACATAAAATTGAAGTGTTTAAACAAGCCCAAGCAAGCCCTTGTCCAAACTTGTTTTGCCTGGATTGGTTAGATGGCTGTAATAATATAGGACTGCGACCCACAATTTTAACATTTAATTCTGTTTAAAAGGATTTGTTTTCATTTCCCATCATGTGTGTTCTGTTGTGGATTTTAAAAGTGAAGTAATTATTCTGAGGTTTTCACATAATTAGTCACTCGGGACTTATGCAACAAACTATAATTTCAAATCATCCATTTAAATTATTCTCACCGCAATGGCAGTTTGTTTGTAGGCACTTTCTGGATTCGGTTGTTGTGGTTAAGATTTTTTTTATCGTTATAGACGTAAGTACAAATGCAAAATCACGACATGGTACGCTGAAATTATCTCATGGGAAGAACCAGGAAGAGGTTTTCATTAATCTTCCAAACCTTTTTTTGGTGGACTACTAAAAACAGCTTTTTATTTTCCACAGAGAATGGAATTCCAAAATAGTCCATTTCTCTTTTTCTTTCGTGGGCTGGGCTTCTGAAATAGACAGAGAAGAAAGTCCTCCCCGTTATCTTTTCCCCTCCTGATTGCTGTCCTGTCTCTGGTTATAGTGTAGCTGATAAGCGAGCCCGTCTCTCTTCCGGCCTGCTGTGCGTTCGCCTCTGTTCTGTCTGGATTAGCGGTGGAATTAGTCCCTTCCTGCTATTGTGCAGAAATAAAAGTGTGTTTTCCGCTGACATGCAGTCAGTGAAAGCAGAGGATGTCGAGAGTTTAATAGATTTGTGTATGTCTGCAAATACTGTACTTTTGTTGTGGAATCTCATTGCCGAACTGCATAATGGGATTCATAAACAGAATGAAACTATTATGGCCTCGCCTTTCCGCTTTTCATGTGCATGTACAATATGCACGTGTGTGTGTTTGCGTGTAAAATAATTTTTCCTCTCTCTTCTTTTTTAGGTAAGTGTGTATGTGTGTGATATCTGTCAGGCCTTCACAGCGGGGTGGTAAGTCTGACAGCAGCAGCTTTGCAGCGTTGCACTTTTGTTCCAGACCACTGAACTTGTCGTCTGTATTTTTAGCCACTATGGTTTAAAGACTTGCTATGTTATTAAATTAGTGTAATTCAATTTGTTTTTTCTTACACAAACATTTCCTAATTAGCACGACTGCATTAGCACTGTTCCTGTGCCAGCTTGTGCTGTCATCTTAACACTTAGTACAGTAGTGCAAGATAGGACTTGAGTGCAGTGTTGGTGTGTTCTTATTGGCACTTTTTTCATTTGAAAGTGTCTGCCAATAACAAAATCTTGAAAGAAGTAACAAAAGCTGTGTTATAGGCCCTTGACCTTTCTAGGATGAGCCTTTAATGTTAAATCAATGCACTGGAAATAAGAAGAACAAATCACAAATGAGATGTCTTGTATCTCTATTCCTTCTAGACAGTATTGACATTAAATGGCTACAGGATGACTTGTTCAGATTAGCGTATTATTATTAATGCAGTTTGTATTTACATTCTTATTAAATAAAAATAATCAGGCATAATTTACAATGCGCTTAAAAGCATTTTGTTTAAAACATTTTGTTTAACACTTATGTAAGCGAATCGTGCTTGTAAACACAACTGTAAACACTTCAGAAAACAATAATGGTCGATACGTTAGCCGAGTGGTAATGATGAAACAACACAGTTTATAAACCAAAATATGTCTAAGTGACATTCTTTATTAAACTAATTAATTACAACTTCGACAATCTACATTAATCGACACATTCTTAGGAAATAGTAGGTTCCCAGCAGGTTGTTCACATCATCTTTCAGCAAACTTGCTTTCACAGCGCAGAACTCAGCGTCTTCTCGACATGATTTAAACACACTAACTAGTGGAAGTGCTTCTGAGCAGGTCAGACTGTTCGTATTTCGTAGGCAGGTGCATTATGCAAATGTGTTACCCAGTGACAGATCGGTAACAGGCAAAAGTCGACTTTATCTTTTGAGAGGCAATATCTTTATGTATAATGCACTTTTTTGATTAACAACTTTGCAGACTGGGATAGTTGCAAATGGCAAAAAATATATTTTTTCGAAAGCCCATATGACTTGCTCTGTAAAGGTACTGTTATATTAGCTTTACTGACAGGAGCTCTTTCTTTAGATGGTGGTAAGAGGCTTATTGAAGGTTGTGTAGTAATGAGTTTGTATGTGATTATAGTGTCTTGCTGTGTTCAGTGTAAGGCCCTATTGTAGTTAGTGTCTGTGTGGTATTGATTTCAGGATCACTCTGTAAAACCATGTACATCATTAGATGTTTCAAAGCAGGCTGATACTTTCCTCTACCTCTCTCACCCAACACGTACTCACAAATTACACTTTAATAGAATATAAAGGGACACTCTGGATCAAGTAAAGTGGATTGATGTTACTTTCTAAAGTGTAGCTCAGACTACACTATGTATTGTAGTTAAAGGAACACTCCACTTTTTTTGAAAATAGGCTCATTTTCCAACTCCCCTAGAGTTAAACAGTTGAGTTGTACTGTTTTTGCTGCTGTACCATGCTGTACCTGCTTGCACAGGAAGACTATTTTCAGGTGCTGTGTAATATCATTGCACCTGCTGCACCCATGGTACAGCAGCAAAGTTCCTTGATTATTACGCCGGAATGAGAGTATAGTTCCTAGCCACATCAGCCTAGAAAATCGCAACTTTTCATTTTCCATCAGTCTTAGTACACGATGTAACTACAGAAGAGTCAAGTTTTAAATGGGAAAAATATTGAAACTCTTTGGTTATTTTTGAGCGAGATGATCTATGGGGAGTTGGAAAATGAGCCTATTTTCAAAAAAAGTGGAGTGTTCCTTTAGAGAGTCAAGAATTGTGTTTAAGTGAACATCTGGGTGATATACTGAATATTTGCTGTACATTTGTGAATTGTGAATATGACACTCAGTGTTGCCAAGTCCGTGGTTTTCTCACGGAATTGGGCTACCTTAACACTGTTGCTGCGGGTTGTTTTTCATGTCTGAAAAACCCCAAAAAATGTATATTTTACCCCTGAAATGCTAAGTTTACCAGGGGGACCCCGCTAACAAATGTGTATTTTACCCCCTGGAATGCGTGGATGCGTGGGACCCCCTCGAAATGCAATTGGGATACTTTTGGGCTAGTTTTGAGTAGCACGTAGGTTTTGGATAACACGTGAGATCTTGGCCTAGGCTACAGGTGTTTTTCTCTGTTGGCTCATCATATCACTTACTGCATGTATTTAGGAGCTGGCTGTTGATGGTGAATGAATGTGTCATGCAGTCCCACAGTGCTGCATCTTCAGAAGAAAGCCAGCCTTAAGGAAAACTCAAGTTTGATATTACCTGACATCTGCTTATTCATGCAGTCTGTAGAGAGTGACCTAAGAGCAGATCAGTCCAGCCAACCATGGGTCTTAATAGCGGAAACAGAAAGTTTTCATAAAAAAAATGATTTCGGTTCATAGTTCTTGAGAGTGGATTCTCAGAATGGGTGTCAGGAGGTGAACATGCCTTTTTAAGCATCTGCAAAATATGTTAATCTCAGCAGCCACCAAGGGTTGAAGTAGTATTTTCCATCTTTTCAAGATATATAACCCTGCTATATCCTGCTATATTCTTCTTTTGGTCTTCTTTTGTCAATCTTCATATATCCATATACACACTTCATTTACTCAGTCTCATTTTGTTCTAACCTGTATGATTTTCTTTCTTTTCTATGTGGACATAGCATAAGAACATGCACAAGAACAAACATTTTTTGTCACTACATGCACCCTGCTGCCTCACACCATGTCAGGACCCCTGTCAGAGAGGCTTGCTAAATATGTAATGGAAATAGATCTTTATGTTAGCATAAAAATTCAGCCAAATAGAATACTTTAGTGGAAAGATGTTTGTTTGCACAAGGCCACATGCTGTTGAGAATTTGTTTTCCATCAAAAATGATCTAACAAAATAGCTTTGTCATGTAAGAGAAGCTCGATTGTGCTAAAGTGTGTCTCGAATGCAACTAATTTAACTAATCAAGCAGAATATCTTCTTCTGAAGCCTTCTGATCACTGAACTCTTCTGCGATCCTTGAACTTGAAGTACTCCAGACTCTGCACAAGAATCCACATGTTCTGTTATAATTTATGAATCGGCGCCGTCTTCATTTTTCATGATTCATCAAAGAGAATCACTCGGTATGGAGTCATTTCCCGTTCACCAAATGTGAGAAATGACTCATTGATGATTCATTACAGAGAAGTTTAGGTGGGATGTCATTTATATTTTATTCAGCGTGGAAAATATTAAGGAAGGAGTCATTTTGGATTTATGAGAACAGCAGGGCATTGGGAGATTGATTATTTGTCTTGGTGAACACTGACAAGAATGTCTCATATTTTTGTGAACGTACATCTTCCACCTTATTTCTAAGATGATGAAATTTTGAATCATACCTCATTCATTATTTCAGTGCTCAACGTTATGCCTACAGAGTTTTGTTTCTAGCACTTTATTTTACCTCAGTTTTTGAATGTGCAACTATCTATTTTTCTTTAGTAATTTGACTGTTAATGAACCTAGACAACACATTTTGAATTGGAAAGTAATGACTTGTGGTTCACTGAGTAGAGTTTTATTTAACCACTCGTTTCACTGAGTGAGCTAGGAGTTAACTCTAATTTGCGAATCAGCCAATTTAGTAAAAAATGGATCATGAGGGCTCATTTGCAACCAGATCATGGTGTCTTAAATCAGGCAGTACTAATCACATTGCATGTTCGGTGGCGCATGCAAGCAACGAGGTGTACAGGATATAGTTGTTTGTCATATTACCCCTCCTCCCTGTTAACATCTCTACAAAGCATCATTCATGTGTGATGTATGATATATGAGTGTGGTCAGCACCGACGAGCAAATGACTTAGGAACAGGATTAATAGGAACCTGTCAAAACCGCTGTCATCCATTGTTCATTTTTCATGATATTACAGCGCAGAAGCCCTGCCGTGACTTGAGGAAATAATTAAGCAGGGAGGGTGTAAATGATCTCTTTTGTTTGGAAATATTGAAAGATAGAACCCTAGAGATGTAAGAACCAGAGATAACCTTTCTATCTGGCACCCACACAAACAGGTGTGTTTGTCACATGGATCTAATTAACCTTTCATTAAAGCTCTAAACTAGAATTATGAGGCTTTTTATCTGTCTTCCTTTCTGTAGTTTCTCTTAAGAAGGGAATTTTGTATGCCTTTAGATAATGTGAAATTGTTATTAACCTTCATTCCTGCTTATCATATTGCGATGGTCATTAAGAATGAGATTCTGAAGGAAAAATAACAATTAGAACATTTAACACACAAAAAACACACCGACCTTATGCTCAACAAGATTGAATGTGAATTTAGAATTGTATGTATCTGTGCATGTCCCTTTGTATGTTTTCTTTTTTTAATGTCTCAGTTCAGGAGTCTTCTGTAGTGATGTACGCTTTTCAGTGGCAAATGTCTAATGATTCATTTAACCACGAGATCTACATCTCTCCTGCTAATGGACTACCTAAAAATAGCATTCATTTCATTTTCTCAGGACACATGACCACTCTTTGTGTGAGAGTTGAGATTTCAGCCCGTGATTTTTCATGCCTAATCAGGTTAGGAAAGCGCACGGCTGAATATCTCTCACTCATCTGTCGTCATGGTTACTTAATCACGGGCCAATCAGCCCAATCAGAACAGAGAAACACGGAGCACTAGAGTCATGAGGTTGATACTGTCAACAACTCAACCACCTGACTGTTAGCAATAAACAAAATAGAGTCTGTGGGGTAACTCTAAAAACGCATTATAAAACATGATATATTCACTTTGAAATATATTAAATCTTCCTTCTAAAGGACTCCATATTCATCTTTGGTTCTCAAGCTTTTAGACTCAAAAAACAATATTCGGAAGCTATTTTGAGGGGAAAAAAACAGAATAAAACAGCTTTTGGGGGGAAAAGTTAATGTGTGTTATTTCATTTGTATTATTTTTATTGTATTATTATATAAGAAATAGATTTCCATTTACATCTTGAGTTCAATCATATATATATATATATATATATATATATATATATATATATATACATGCTGTCAAACGATTAATCGTGATTAATCGCATACAAAATAAAAGTTTGAGTTTGCCTAATATATGTGTGTGTACTGTGTGTAACTATTATGTATATATAAATACACACAAATTGCTGTATATATTTAAGAGAAATATGTTGTACAAAATATTTTTATAAATTCTAAAACAAAATTAGAATAACTACATTTTAAATATTTCTTAAATGTATACATGAATGTGCTTGTATTTATATATACATAATAATTACACACAGAACTTACACAAAACTTTTATTTTGTATGCGATTAATCACGATTAATTGTTTGCCAGCCCTAATATATATATATTTTTTTATACAATAATACATTTCCGTTTACATCTTGACTTAATTTTTTTAATATGCTCATTTCTATTAATTTTAATTTTTTTTTTAGTCATCTTGAGACCCCGTTAAAAGTTTGCTGAGGCCCCCTAGTGGGCCCTGGCCTTGGGTTTAGAACCACTGATATATTTATTTATTCATTTATTCATTTATTTTATACAATACATACATTTCCGTTTACAGTCCAGTTATTTTAATATACTATTAGTCATCTTGAAGCCCCATTGAAAGTTTACTGACTATATATATTCACACAAGCTAAGAAAACTCTGTTGCTTATTACTCTTCTTTGATAACCCTGTGGTCAGATTTGGCACAAAATGCTTGGAAAGCAGTGAGTAGCTAGAAGTTTCTCTCCTTACTTGCTCTTAAAAAGTTAAGCAGGATTAAAAGAAAGAACATGCATTCCTGCATAAAGCAGTGAGAAAAGCAGGACATTGAGGTCAGACTCCTGCATTCCTCAATCATTCTGTAACATGGCAAAAGCCTCTTAACCCTGAGCACAGCAAATGTTTAGACAGAATTTGTGAAAGTGCCAAACAGCGCTATTATGGTAAGTGTTTTTTCCTCCTCAGATGTTATTTTTTATAATCTGATATGTGCCATACTTTTTTGCATGCCCTTTAAAAGGCAGTCTGGCACTAGGAACTGCAGAGACAAAGGGAGGCTAAGCTTCCTAAATGTATTCTTGATAAACGTATGAGAAATTTGTGTCTTGTTTAGTGCCACACATGCCCTATGTGACTCGCACAGGTTTTTTTTACCCATTGCAAAGGCCTCGTAGAGTCCTGATGATCACAGCTTTAGAAGAGCTTAACCGAAGGACAAAATCAATGGCCATTCAAGAGAACATTAAAGAGTGATTTAGGTTTT
The DNA here is from genome assembly GCA_019740295.1 of Labeo calbasu. NCBI lineage: Eukaryota > Metazoa > Chordata > Actinopteri > Cypriniformes > Cyprinidae > Labeo > Labeo calbasu. Next base: position 28,037 of record JAHKKF010519442.1, on the reverse strand, counting down.
ACAGAGTGCTTTTGTGTCTGACCAGGCTCTCCTTTAATGCTCTAAACACTTAGTAGTGTGGGGACCACCAGATTTTTCCTATAGTCTATAGAATGCACCCCATCCCTCAGTTTTGCTCTGGTGTACATATTAATGTTTAACAAGTACTCTGTTGTTCTCTCTATTGTCATACTTGTTCTTTCTTTCTCTCTCTTGCATTGCAGAAAATTAGAAAATTCCATGGACAGCTTGACTTTGCTATGTGTGTGTATTTGTGCTTCTAAAGACATTCCATTTTCATCATCTGCTTGTTTCTACCTAGAGGTGTGAAGAACTATGTGATGTGACCATAGGTAGGTGGAACTAACTTTAGACTGTATTTTAGATCGGTAACTAGACAGGAAAAGGCTACAAAGTGCTTAATTTTTCCGTTATGAACACGATATGGGTCAGCTGTACTGTAGTTTGCTTGTTCTTTTATATTCAACCCTGCTTGCTATTTCTTTATGCTCCTTCTTTACCTTTGAGGTTCATCATTATGTAAGAACTTGAAACTGCTCTGCTAATACATGTAGCAAAGGAGCAGTAGCTTGAGGGCAGAGCAAGATCAGTTTGAGCAGATTAATAGTGCATGCAGACAGTGTGTATAATGAAATGACCCCTAGTGTGCACACAGCAGTCTGTCATGGCCAGTGCTTTTTAACACTCTGTTTGTACATGCAAAAAGCACAGGAAGTTAGTAGATAGTGGAATAAAACTTCCAAAAGATAAAAATAGAAAGAGATGCTGTGCAGATTATAGACGGAAGCTAAACAGTCATTTTGCCAAGTAAAACAACTATCTGTTGTGTCTGTCTCTCTGTTGTTTTACTTGAGTTCAAAATTTAAACTGAAAACAGAACGTACAAATCCACAACTTCCAACTCTTACCCACATACTAAATAAAATGTTTTATTCCTCCTTATTCACAGTAATTAAAGTCATTGTTTTATACGCTGCAATAAGCCAGCTCATTTTGCGAGCAGCTCCTGCAAATCCAGGCGAGGCCATTTTCTCCTTACCCTGTTTTTTTTTTTCCTGTTGCTTTTCTGCGCAATTATTATTTCCATATTAATAGCGAACTTTGAAAACCTCTTAAAGCTTAAGACTGTCATTCTACAGTCCACATAATGTGTCCATTACCCATTGAAAGCTATTGTGTAAATCTCAAATCATTTTCCTAGATTAGCCATTTTAGGAAGGCAATTCCAAAAGAGCGTTGTTAATTGTTCAGAAACCATTAAAAAGTCACCCTAAACATTCATTCATGTCTGGGCTCAGTTCTTTATGAACATCAGATATCAGTTCTGTATGACTTTAATTAGATTGGTGCTCAACCTCATTCTAATTAAGTTTGTTGTTGAGGAAAATGTAATAAGTTTAAGAATTTGTTATGTTCAGGTTAAAGCTGAAGAAAGACGAGACGAGCTCTGACCACAGAAATGTTACACAATGAATGGCCCTCAAGCCAATTTTTTTTTTTTTTTTTTTTTTTTTTGGATAACCACTATTTTTCTAATCTGAAAATATCTGTACTTGGGTTGTTGACGTGACATGGCATTTTCACTGTCCCACAAGATAAAAATGAATATAATTAATATTATCGTTATTGCTGACAATTTCTTTGTCCTACATGGAACTGTTGTTATAAAAGCTGCAGTGTTATTAATTTTTTTTTTTTTTTTTTTTTTTTTATGATGAGCCAAATGCCAAAATTGTCTGTGGTGTGACTGTCTCAAGCATGGTTCAATAAATTAAAACTTTTATAAATTAAAAAGAAAATCTTTTTTTTTCATCCATATATTTGTGAAAGTGTAAGGAACTTTATACATTTTGTCTCTGAAAACCACGTCCTATGGTGTGACACCATATCCTGATTTTAAATTAGCCAATTCCAGAAAAACCTAGTTTGAGTTCCCCATTCATGGTTGTGTTACTGAAGTCCCTTGTCAAGCCCATGACATGTACACATGGTACATTTTTTTTCCTCAGAATTGTTCAAATGTTTAACTTTTTTGGAAGCACTACAAAAGTGTTATATTTTGTTGTCCTTTGGAATGGCACCGCTAAATTATATTTTTCAATTAAAAATTATATTTTTCAATTAAACGGCATGCTAAACTACATAATCATGAAAAAATATGCAAATGTGTCTTGCAAACTGCTAATGACAGGTTAGCTTGAAATAGCAAAGTCATTAGTTGACATAAAAGCTGAAATGTCCTTTGGTATGACAGAAAATGTCCTCCCGTGTGACGCTTGTACCGTCAAGCCATAGGACAAAGATGTCACACCAGAGGACAAGGTTTCTTTAAAAAGTATTTTAAAAAATCAAATAAGATTTGTTTTCCTTTTTATTCTTTTTTTATCATTTTCAGTGTTCTTTTTTACATTAAACTATTTTCTGATGTTTTTGCAGAAAACATGTACTGTTATAAAGTATCAAGAAAATATTTTTTTTTCTGAAACAGAAAGAACTGAGGGAGAGAAATCAGTGGAAGAGAGAGGACATAAAAATATAGACAGAAAATTAAAAGGGAGGAGATCCTAAGAGAACTATGCAGAAAGTAAACAGAATCAAATTCATGCCTTAAAAAGAGTAGCTATATAGTTTAAAAAAAAAACATTTACATCTTAATGAATATAGTTTCAATCATATATCAATAATATTTAGCTGTATCATAAATATAAATCATATGTAGCTGTGCACATGCAGCAGGGGGGCTACAGGGGTTTCATACTGAACATACTGATTGACTACGAGAAATTTTGTTTTGTTTAAAAAAACATGTTGATTTTGTTTGTATCATGTTCAAAATTAAATAGAAATGCTTTACCATTCCTGTCCTTTAGTGTGACATAATGTCCTATGGTGTGACATAAAAGAACCACAGATTTGTTTTTATCTCAAAATATCTTGTCAAAATATCTTGTTGTCAAAGTTTGTCTTGAAATTGTACAAGTCATGGGAAAAAATAATGTTAATTATAATTTCATATTAAATAAATAACACTATAACACTATAAAAATAAGTGTCTAACAATGAAGATAAATCTCCCTCATGCTATTTATGAATTATTAAAAGTTTTTTTTCCCCTTAATTTTGCTATGTCACACCATAGGACAAATTTATGGTAAAAATGTAATGAAAAACAATGAAAGAATTGACAAAGTTAGCTACCCTTTATGTTTTCTCAAAGATCGGACTTCACACTACATATTATTCTTATTGAAAAATAGAATTTTTACTGGCTATTTGTCAACTACCTACTTACACTTCCACACCAGTGAGACATTGTCAAAAAATGAGTATAAGAGTGCCTTTTCATTACAGAGAAACATCAAGATGCAAAATAGAAAAGAAACGCCTGTAAACAGAAAAAGACTGCATGTTTGAATATTCATGAATGCATGTTCTCACCCTCAACCGTGTAACAGGTTCCTTCCTCCCGTGTTAGGGTGCTGAATTATGGACTGAAATATTCCGACAGATGGTTGTGTCAGTCTAATGTGTGTCCACTCGTAGAATACCACCTGGACCTAGGTTTCCTTACTGAGCCTGTGCTGCTCATGCCCATTAGCAAAGGTTCAGGCCCAGGTCCCCCCGCAGAGCCGCTAAACACGCACAGATCAGCCCCCCAATTCAGCATGATTAACTCTTTACATTCAACTGTACTTGATATATCAACCATAATGACAATTCATGGAACATGCATGCCTCATGAACAACGTCACTATATTCTGGAGAGTAATTTCACATAATTTTACCCACTGAATGTTTGATTTAATATACTTTTGCCCTGCAGTCCGATTACGGGTTGAATTTTCCAGTGGTCATGTGGAAATGCTTTGGTCAGCACAGGCAGTGATTATCTGTGATCTGCGGCAGGCTCTTGGACCGTGTTTCGGGTAGGGACGAAAGTCATTTCAGTTTCCGTTAACCGTCCGTTTTTGAGATGGTACCCCCTGCCTTATTACGATAAATATCAGCACTGGAGTTTTGCTGAAACAGAGCACAGACCACATGTAGACACTCGTTGGTAAATTTGGGGGCAATCCGACATAAATTATAGGTTTGCTTTTTTCCGCCTTAAATTGATATACAGAGATTTTCTTTCGCTGACATGTTTCTGGTCGACGCTTTCTTCTAAGATGCCAGACATTTTACAGCTGCTGGCAGCAAGGATGATGTTCTGGAATATTTCCCTGAATAACTGTATCACCGTTTTATTTTCTGTAGAATCAAATTATGGAGAAAACTAGGACCACTTTAAACACATTATCTGTGTTTGCTGCCTTCAACTGATATACTTAATTCTTTACAAAAATCCTTCAAGCCATATTTGATTGTATTTTTTTCTTTCTATAGGACTGTTGCAGTGTAAAATAGGCCTAAAAGATGCAATGACAGCAGCTATAAATATAAACATTTTATTTTTGTCTTCACTTCTGTTGTTCATTTCTTCTCTCCTCAGGAAGCTGTCTGTCAGCAGTTCAGCACAAACTACGCTAGGCGTTTCTTGAGTCATTCTTATTAATTGTGAACTGACTTGTGAAAGGCATGTATGTGAGCACTAGTTGGATGTTAAACTACATGTTTACCGGCTCATTTTTTTTCTTCTGGGGCAAAGTAAAGTAAACATTCTCAAAATATAATTATTATTTCCAAATGAGGGGATTTAGTAACTTCTAATCTACTAAATCCCCTCATTTACTTTCACAATAGTTGTTATGCATCTGAGTTGGCACAAGTCGTGTTTTAGATAGAAATAACATAAATCTTGACATTCACATGCAGACCGTGATAGTGATCAAAGCTCTTCATCATACCTGCGTTGCACCATCCTCTCGCTGCAAGATCTGTCTTTTCTAATGTCGGCGTGCTTTTATGTCTGTGAGGTTTTACCCCACACAAGTACCTTTTTTTCACAATAGCTTGTAGTCTTTTTGTGGTTATCAAAGGAATTGCCTTACTGCTAAAGGCGCTTTCCTGATTTTACGATTCACAGATCTGGCGTTAGTTTTCTGATCATAGATATTTAGTTAAAAAGTACCTTAAGGGGTTTTGATGATAGATCTTATATTACGAGTAAGAACAATAATCCTAGAGGTATTTATGCTGCTGTGTATGTTACACCTGGGATAATTAGTGTAATTTTAAGTATTGAATATCACCACAACTTTTTAAAAGGTTCAGTGTGGTCTCGGCCTACCATATATGGTGCTGGGCTAGAGGGAAATAGTTTAACTGTAAGTTTTTTTTTTTTTTTAATAAAATATGTAGCTTTATAGTAATGTGGTATGGTCTGGTCTTGTACAGGTTGTGTCAGATATAGGGATTGGTCTTCAGATTAAACTAATGCTGCTGGTGCTTCATACACACATTAAAGGGCACCTATTATGTCCCTTTTTACAATTGAATATTGGTCTTGCGTGTCCCCAGAAAGTGCATGTGAAGTTTCAGCTCAAAATTTACCACAGATCATTTCTTAGAACACGTGGAAAATGCAATTTGAGGCATGTCTAAAAAAAAAAAAAAAAAGAGAGAGATGTTTTAGTGCGTGTCACTTTAAATGCAATCTTTCTTTGAGTATATATTTGGGCGGTGTTATGAAAATCTTCCCACACAGAGCTGTTTAAGGAAAGCGTCCTAACTTTTATAAAGAATATCTCTTTGGGTTTGGGATAATCTTTGCCACTTTACAGATCTTATTTATGCACACTTCAAAGACAAAGGATAACATGACATGACAAGCCGCATGACATGACCCCTTTTAAAAATAAGGAGTGGGTTGATTTTTAGCATTGTAGGGTGGTTGTTCACACACTGCCAATACACACTTATGTCCAAACACCATGTAAAAGTGGATTTTGCATAATTGGTGCCCTCTAATGGGGTTCAAATCTGATAAATATCACAAACAAGTATTGATCTGTGTGCATATGTGTGTGTTTGCATGTGAAATTGTGTCTTCATAGCAGTTTTGCTCTACTGGAAACATCTTGGTGAGCAATAATTGTCTGCTCTTTTGTAATTGAGGTGTATTGACTGCTATGAAATGGATTGTCCTCACTGATTACAGTTTGATGATAGCAAAATTATTTGACCTCTCCTGGTACCAGCACTGATTATCTACCAATATACAGCCTATTATACACACACAAATGCTCATTTCTGGATCAGGCTCTGAAATTCTTTCAGTTGTTGTTAAATCACACACGCAGTCTCCCTCAAATTCTTGCGTGTGTGCTTGCGTGTGTACAGTATTTAGAGGTATTTTGAACATTTAAGAGCCAACACGTTTTTCCCAGCATGCACTTGAATGCGTTTTCACAGACAAGCAAGTTCATACCAAAAATATGTACCTAAACATACCGAAGAAATGAATGTTGGCTCACGCCACAACAATGCAATTGCCAATAGCAATAAGACAAGATTGTTGGTTTGGTTAACCTATTAAGTAAGGAATGCTTTCTGTTGTCACGCCAACTTTGAATAGACGTAAAAAGGAATCAACACACAATCATTACAATCATCATTCCACTCTTTTGATGTTGGAATGAGTTACCTCCAAAACTCTCTGACTCAGACATTCTACAGCTAATTGCATGCTTGCCCGTCATCATTCTTGCTTAAAATCTCTGATTACTTAATTTTATTTTTTTTGTTGTGTGTTGTTTCATGCATGTGAGTCCAAAATAGCATGATGTGCAAATTGTGTCTATAAATGTTTTACCAGACAAGTTTTAGTGGACTTTGAAACAATCTGAGCTACAGTAATACAGTTTCTGTCTATAAACTCAGAACCAGGTAATCTGATTTTAAAGGGATAGTGCAGCCAGAAACTAAATTCTGTCATTAATTACTCACCCTCATGTAGTTCCAAAACAGTAAGACCTTCATTCATCTTCAGAACAAGAATTAAGATATTTTTGATGAAATCCAAAAGCTTTCTGACCCTGCATAGACAGCAACGCAACTAAAACATTTTATGGCCTGCAAACTGTCCCTTCAAGATTTGCATTTTTGTTTGTACATTTGTTTATATAAATGTTGCATAGAATTATAAAGCAAATATTAGAAAGACTCTATATTTTTTACCAGCATATAATGGTATGTGCATTAAAAACGGAGTAAATTATAGTCAATTGAAGTTATAAGAGTCAGTCATTATGATTTTAATCACCGTGTGTATCCAGTGGTGCTGAGTGAGCGGATGTAAGCGAGCGTTCTTTATTCATTCTCAGTGGGAGATGAGAGGCAGGCTCACTCAGGGATTCTAGGATTGACAGCAGATCAAGTGGTGACAGCGTCAAAAAGTTGAGAAATGCGAAACGTCATGCCAAAGTGCAGGCGGTGACATCTATAATAAGTGCTGCAGTTTAAAGTGGAATTCAGTGCTTGAATCACATTTTATATTTACTATACTGTATGCAGTTGTATTTAATTAACAATATTCATTATGAAATAGCCTCCCTTGCTGTACTTTTTCCAGACACCCCCCTGAAGCTGCAAATCTCTGGTATTTTGAGCATGTTTCTTCTGCACCAGTAGACAAGTCGAATGAGTCACATCTGAAGTAAATGACTTTGCTGTCAGCAGTCAGTTTTAATTCTGAATGATGAGTGTTGGATTTAATTGAAATAGGTGTCTGATTAAGGTCCTTGAGCGGAAATGCAATTAGAGTTGCTTTTATTTTAGCCATATGTTTCCCTCCAGGGGATCTGCTTTCTTTGTTATCTGCCTTTAAACTGCACACCAAATGTTCAGACTTCTGCAGTCTACAACAGGGAGAATTTTTTTCACAAATACAATATATACAACACAGAAATGGCATTTATTTTTCATTTGTATGTTGTGAGGTGGGAACTGGGAAGTTGTGTGAGAACACTTGCTATTAAGATGCTGAGAATCATGCTGACTATTTTTTAAATAAAATTTTACATTTTGTTGTTTGAACAGTTTCTAATTTGGTTATGTTGATACTACTACTACAATTACCACTACTACTACTACTACTACTACTACTACTACTAGTAATAAAAATAATATTTTAGCAATATAAAAATGAATCCAACATAGGCTCATTGCAAATACGTGCCTCTATATACATTTATGCAAAACTGAAAAAAACGTACCTATATGTACGTATCCCTGCAGTTTTCAGTTGAAATGTACACTAGAGGCAGTAAAACTCAGACAACTTTTATTCCTTCTCACGCAAATTATGATTCAATAAAGACTAATTTTCACACAGTTACTTATAGAATATTATTTTGTGGCTTTAACTATTTTAACATCTTGTGTGATCTGAAAAAGGATACTTTTTGATAGAGCTCCAATTCTGAACAGCCACAATACGTACCTCAAGCAGCGTAACGAAAACGTAGCAATACGTGCCTGTATCAGTGTAATAAAAAATGTGCCACGGTCACATATTGAATGTGTGTTTTAGCGCCACTCTCATGACATTTCACTTTGAAACTGCAGCGAAACGTGCAGTAAGAAATGTAATTACGGTGTTACAGAAATGTATGAAGAGGCACGTATTTACAATGAGCCTGGGTTGTGTTTAAACAGTTGTTAAATTAAGTTGATAATTGTTATTACTACTACTACTATAAATACAACTTTACCTTATGCAGTAATCAGAAATACATAGGCAGTGTGAAGTGTAAGATGTTTGTCAAAGCTCAAGCTGTGGGTCACACTGACCTTGGATGTCTTTCTCTGCTGGGAGACAGTCACACACTCACACACACACAGCTGTGCTGATCCCAATCTTTAACTCCACATGTATCAGCATGTCTCTGCATGCACACACACACACACACACACACACACACACACACACACTCACTCACAGCTGTTCCCCCCAACACTGGCCATATGTTTGATGTGGCAGTTCCACGGGGAGGAATTTAAGACACATCATCCATGTGTCATCCCACATGTCTTAATGAGTCCCAGTACCCGCTAATGGAGGGCAATTTGAAACACTCATATGGTGTAATAGGAGGGCTGGGTGCAGTGATTTAACACTGAATGAATTTCAATTGATAAAGGGCTAGAAACTGTATTGGAGTAAGAGTGTGACATCTGACAACGGCCATGTCTTTGGCATCTCTGTATTTTAATTTTTGGGTTTTATTTTAGTGTTTGTTTGAGGTTTACTTTACCTTTCAAGCTCATCTCTTTCTTGTCATCTCTCCTGAAAATGTTTTCTCCTCCTCTGTGGCAGCAGCTGCAGAAGCCATCAACTTAATCCTACTAGATAGACTGGGCTTAAAGTTGAGACAGTCTTTAGCGGTGAGTCTCGGCTGTTGTTCTGGGAAGCTTTATTTCAGAGCTGGAAGGCGACCAGTAGCTTCTGTCTTCTGAAGCACAGGTAGAGTGAGGCTCAGATTTAAAAGGAAAACCACAATTTACAGAGACAAGGAAGTATGAAATTGGTATTTGGTAACATCTTCCAACACTTCACGGAAATTGATGTTTTTATCAGGAGGGAGAGATTGCCGGTCTTTCCTAGAAGCTTGATAATAGTTTTGGGAGGATTTTTCATGCACCAAATCATGACAGCCACATATGGGGTGCCAAAACTGAAATAAGAGCCTCACTGCAATTTGGAAGTAGAGAAAGGAACAAAAATAAAACACTGAAAAATAAAACACAAAAAAAAAAAAATTTGCGGTCTGTTTGTTTTTGGGTTTTTTTGACAGGTTTTTGAAAGAAGTCTCTTATGCTCAACAAGACTAAATTTATTAGATTAAAAATAGAGTAAAAACAGTTTCAAGATTCTTTGAATAGAGAGTTCAAAAGAACAGTATTTATTTGAAGTTGAATTTTTGTAGCACTATAAATGCATTCACTGTTTGTTTTGATCAATTTAATACATCCTTGCTTAATAAAGTGTTCATTTATTTAACAAAAAAAATCTTACTGGACACTGGAAACTTTGTATTTTTTTGATCAGACCACTGTAAGCTTGTTCAGCTTTTCTGCATGTACATGCCTTAATTGTGAAGGTTTTAGGAGAAAAGATTTGTCATTGTTAGCATGGCTTAAAATCATTATTTGCTACTGTTTCCAAATCATTGCCCAATCAGCAATGGCCTAAGCATGACAGAATCAGCAGGAGGCCAATAATTTCTTAATGAATGAAGATTAATGGCAATATACACACACTTATTTATACAAGTGTAATTTGAGTCATTTGTGTCTAATGGTTCATTAAGGTTGAATAGATATAAAATAAATAAAACTCACTCCCACCTCTTTTTTTTTTTTTTAGTTGAGGGAGATGCTGATCTCATTAGGCCAATGAATCATCGGATGGAATATTGTATTAATCAAATAACCTGCAGTCAGATTCCCCCTAGTGTGTTTAATTTAGCAGTCTCCTAACAGTGGTTCATTCAGACGACTTCATGGAGACTGTCCATGAGTGAGCTGTCAGACTAAAGGAGATGGATCGGTGAGGTCATGATGGCCAAAGCTGTCGTGTGCATACTTTAGACACGAACAATCACTGCAAGCACAGGCGATGCTGCTGTAGATTGACAAGTGAATATGTGCTGTCTTTTGTACAGGACAACGTTTAAATCGCTGGATGACACCAAGAAAAAAATCTTGGTTCCTGTTTTAAAGAACAATAGCACTACATATATTGTTTTGTGTGTGTGTTCATTCTTGAACAATGCCACAGTGCTCCACAGGGACACATGTTCAGTTTATCACAGTGGAGAATCAGATCGATATGCCACACTGAACAGAGTGAACAAGCTGTCTGCTGGCTCTTATTATAGACAAACACCGGTCTCTCTCTGTGTGCGTGTGTGTGTGTGTCTCATGACAACAGTACATTGGGCATGAGTGCATTTTCCATGATTTTCATTTTCACAGCAACATCACATTTAGACGCAATATTTGTGGAAGTACATGCACACTGTACATCCCACCTTTATGGCTTTTAAAGGGGTAGTTTACCCAGAAATAAAAATGTCATTATTTACTCCTCATTTTGGTCTAAACTTGTACAGTGGAGATCAAAATTAGAGAACTACCTATAAATTTGTGAAATTTCAAGATCACTTTAAAAATTAGAGAGTACTTACAGATACCCACAGAGGTTATTGGTGTAAATCTGGCACCTGGTGCTAATTTCTTTAATTATATGACAAACACTATTTAACTGGCAGCCAAAGGAATGACCCTTTCAGCTATTGTAAGAGAATTTGGTCATACCAAATCTGTCATTTCTCAATTATTGCAGGTTTACAATGACACTAATTCATTCAGTTCCCCCAAAAAGGCTGGTCTTCAACGTAAGACAAATGCACAAGAAGACAGGATAATGCAAAGACTCTTAATAGGGAATCAGTTCAACACTGCAGCTGGAATTGCTTGCTTGCATCAGTCTTGAACAGGGTAAGGATTTGTCTCAGCATGTTTAAGAGTAATCGGTCTAAAAGTGCACTCTGCAGTGACCAAGCCTCTCATCAGCAGAAAAAATCAAAAGGCTAATCTCATCTTTGAGGAGCAGGTCTGGTCACTTTAGTGAAGTTCACTTTAGTGATGAGAGCAAGTTTAATTTATTTGGGTCTGATGGGAAACATTTCGTCCGGCATCAAACTGAGGAAAGACTGAGGCCCAAGCTAAGAACATTAAAATAATGAAATGGCCGTGTCAGATTGAAAATTTGAAAGATTGCAAAATCCTTGGCGACAAAGTTAAGGCAACCCACTACAGTTACTGTAAAAGAGAATGGAAGAAGTGCACCAAGATCACACCAGCACAGTATGAGAAATTAGTGATGTCCTGCAGCCACAGATATGCTAAAGTCATTCAAAGCAAGGGCCTCTTCTCTTCCTACTCATTTGTGACAGCTGCACAATTTTAGTTGTAATCCTCTTTCGTCCTACAGTGGTTGCTCTCTGATTCTAATCACTGTGTTTTCCACAATATAAAGGTTTTTGTTGAAATACCTTGAATATTTTGTCCAACATGTTAGTAGAACCTAACTACAGTTAGGTTAAAAAGTTAGGTAAAAAAAAAAATCAAGTATTTATAGATTGTTCTCTAATTGTGATCACCCCAGGGAAAATTTAGAATAATCTTTAAACAGCTTATTCCTTATTCCTATTCTTTATTCCACTATTCCTTCCTATTATTCCTATTCCTATGTGGTTATTCCATAATAACCACCTCTGTCAAGCTAAAAATGCACAAAAGTGGTCCGTATTTGACTCCAGACACCATATTCCTCCAGAGACCTGTTAACCTCTGAAAGTAGATCATTTATCACAGTGCCTAAGCAGACATTTATTAATATAGTGCTCAAGTGGTGGTACCCATAGCCTTGTGGTTAGTGCGACGACATATAACGCGACTGCGCTCACAGTGACCCGAGTTCGAATCCAGCCTCAAGGTCCTTTGCCGATCCTGCTCCCCTCTCTCTTTTCCTACATTCCTGTCAGCTGTCCACTGTCCTCCCACAAAAAAGGTGTAAAAAGGTCATAAATATAACTTAAAAAATAAATAAATAAATATATATATATAGTGCTGAAGTTTGATATTTGTGACCCTGGACCACAAAACCAGTCATAAGGGTCATTTTTTTTAAATTGAGATTCATAATTCATCTGAAAGCTGAATAAATTGCTTTTCATTGATGTATGATTTCTTTGGATAGGACAGTACTTGGCTGAGATATGACTGTTTGAAAAACTGGAATCTGAGGGTGCAAAAAAAAAAAAAAAAGGATTCAGAAAATCACTTTTAAAGATGTCCAAATTAAGTCCTTAGACATGCATATTACTAATCAAAAATTATGTTTTGATATTTATGGTAAGAAATTGACAGAATATCTTAATGGGACGTGATCTTTACTTAATATCCTAATTATTTGGCATTAAAAAAAATTATAATTTTGACCCCTACAATGCATTTTTGGCTCTTGCTACAAATATACCTGTACTTAAGACTGGTTTTGTGGTCCAGGGTCACATTTTGTTTTGTTTTTTGTCAATAGCGGATGTAGTCACTGTGAAGAGTAATTTTATGAATACAGTATGAATAAAAAAACAATAACAGCTGATGGCTTTTAAACAACACGAGGGTGAGTTAATAGTGACAGAACTTTCTTTTTTTTTTTTTGTGGATTCTTCCTTTGAAGTATATTCTAGGGTGAGCATATTTATTTCTTTAGCAGTTTATTGCTAAAATGTATGGGTGTGTGTATATGTGTTTGTCTTTGGGGTAGATGCCCATTAGTGCAGTGGCTCAGGCTGACCTCTCTAATAGAGCTGCAGTTTGTCTGTTTGTGTGTGTGTGTGAGCCCACAGGGATTCATTATTCAGACTAAAATATAGACGGTGACAACTTCACATGCCTGTAAGCTGGGAAACATTCATGCTCATGTCTCTGCAACGACTGGTAATTATGACATTGTTGTGTCAGTTATGTGCAAAGTAAAATTGACTGTTTACATAGAAACATACGTTTTTTTGTCTTTGCAGCATTATTTGGTCAGACTTCTGGCCGAACATGTTTAGTGGTGATTCAGAGTCTAATCAGTCTCTGGAGTCCTGCTGTGAATTTTTTCTTTGAGTTTTCCTTGATCTGTATGCTTGTGTTTGCTGTCCTGACTAAAATGTGTGATTTGAGTTGTTGACTTGAAACCATTTATCTCAACCCAGTTTTCAAAATACTCACAGTACAGATCATCTCATCTTCCGCCATGTGAATCATGAAGATATTCCTTGTGTTTAAGAAAATGTATTTGTGTGTATCTAGTCCAGTATTTTTATCTGAACTCATTAGCTTTGTTCTGTTTATCTTTGAGTTGCATTTAAATGATTTCTACACTGTTCAAGCTGCAGGTATCACCTTTTGAATTCAGCATTTTAGCTTTTAACAGAATCCTACAACTATGCTTATTCATCACCATGGAAACAGGGTGGAACTGTGAGTGTGTGTCTTTCTCTTATTCTCTTCTAATCCTCTTCATATCAGTGGATTGATTTCATATCAAATCAAAAGGTCAGAGGTCAAATTTAAGTCTTGTTGTATCAACTCGCCTGTGTGTGTGTGTGTGTGTGTGTGTGTGTGTGTGTGTGTGTGAGAGTGAAAGAAAATATTCACCTTCATTACTGATTTTCTTTTTCCCCTATTTCAGATTAAGCCATTTTTATCTCACTCTTTTAATTAAATTGGAAATGGTGTTGGTGGAGAAGAAAAACGAAGCACAGAGATAGTGACTGAGAGAGAGAGTGAGTGAGGGAATCTTTATTAATTAGAATTTCTGGGCCACTGAGTAGCTGTAGGGCTCGTTATGAAATATTCTCAAAAAGAACAAGTCCATCCATTTTTCATCAATTAGCCTACTACAGGAACACACACATAGAGACACACTAATGTTGACTCCTGCCTGGGTGAATGAGCTGAAAGATTTTATTTCTGTTGTTTTGTTGCCCGAAGGACCGCCGTAGGGTTTCCTCCCCGGTACGTCCATTACTGTTCTATGACACATCATCAATCATCTTTTTAGTCTGGGCAGTGTGTGTGTGGGCTTGTGTGCATGCATTTAAAGGTTGTGCGTGTGTGTGGCTGTGCCTCTTAGTTTTTCAGTCACTACAGCTGGATTATCCTTCTATCTGTAATTAAAGTCAGCCATGGAGAACACCACACTGCCACTGAGCAGGGACATACATATTTTATCACTCTTTCACTCACACACACACACAGGCACACATTTTCACAATCAGGAATGTGATGGAATTTCTTTCTTATCTCCTCAAATAGGTTTTGAGATACCTGTCACTTTGGAAATGATTTCTGGAGCTGACGGTTGACGCTGGGTTGGTTTTTGAAGAGGTGGGGGAGGGGTGTCTTTGGCAATCAAAGGTAATGGGGTCTTGACCTTATAAGAGCCCAGTTTTGGAATGCCTTTTTTATCGTCTTGCTTTCAGGACCTCATGAAATTGCTTGACTAGTATGATGTGTTTAATATTGGGATGTTTGGAAGGGAATACCGAAGGTTAATCCCTTTCCACTTCTTCTTCTACTTCTTCTTCATCTTCTTCTTCCTCTTCTTCTTCTAGGATAGGACAATATTTGGCTGAGATACAACTATGTGAAATTCTGGAATCTGAGGGTGCAAAAAATGTAAATATTGAGATAATCACCTTTAAAGTTGTCCAAATATCGTTCTTAGCAATGCATATTGCTAATCAAAAAATAAGTTTTGATATATTTATGGTAGGAATTGTTCAAAATATCTTCATAGGACATAATCTTTACTTAATATTCTACTGATTTTTGGCATAAAAGAAAAATTGATCATTTTGACCCATACAATTTATTATTGGCTATTGCTACAAATATACCCGTGCTACATTGGAGCCCGTTGCCATCATTATTGTATGGACAAAAAAGACTCAAAATATTTAACTTTATGTTACACATACAGCATTTGAATATTTGAATGTATATGTCCACTTTTATGAATAAACATATAGTTTATGGTATGTATACTGAATGTGTCTATATTGTTATGGCAGGGTTATTGATTATCTGCTGCCCTGTCTTGGATTGATCTGTGAAATGACCTCATCATTAGAGCTGCAGAAATACATTCATAATGACAGGGCCTATATTTACACATTGATTTTACTTTTATGTGTAACTGTGGAGGATGTTTATTTGAATGTTTATTTGAATTAGTATTTTTGGAGTGTCCTATATCTAAAACTGCAATTAAATGAAAGAGTTATATAGAGTTAAATAATTACATGAATTTTAAACATACACACAGAAAACAATGTATTGAAACAAACATCACAGTTTTGGTAGAAGCCACAGAAATTACAGGCATTTTTGATGCAATTGTGCATGTTTATGATTCAGACACAAACATGTCCAGTAAGTCTGAATGGTGCTCATAGTAAATCAACAACATTAAAGGGATAGTTCACCCAAAAATGAAAATTCTGTCATTAATTATTCACCCTCATGTCATTACAAATCCGTAAAACCTTTGTTTATCTTTAAAACACAAATTAAGATATTTTTGATGAAATCTGAGAGCTTTCTGACCAACGGAACTACCATGTTCAAGGCCCAGAAATGTAGTAAGGACATTGTTAAAATAGCCCATGTGACATCAGTGGTTCAACCATAATTTTATGAAGCTACGAGAATACTCTTTGTGCGCAAAGGTACAACTTCTTCTCTTCCATGTAAGAATTTGATGTTAGCACCACAAGTATGGGTCGTTGTACTCTAAAAGAATGCACAGTGTGGAGACTGACACAGAAGAGAAGAATGGATGAATAAAGTTGTTATTTTTGTTTCATTTGCGCAGAAATGTATTCTCATATAAAATTACGGTTGAACCACTGATGTCACATTTTGCGACTATTTTAATGATGTCTTTACTATGTTTCTGGTAGTTCCGTTGCTGTTTATGCAGGGTTAAGAAAGCTCTCGGATTTCATCAAATCTCTTAATTTGTGTTCCGAAGACGAACTAAAGTCTTACAGGTTTGGAAGAACATGAAGGTGAGTAATTGAGTCAGCTATACTTTTAACTCTGTATGGATGTTTGCTTACATATTCTGCCGTGTGGTCATGGAATAGTTGCATGGTCACTTTATGAGGTTGCGGACAGTAACGGACATTTACATTTATTTAGGAACGAATATGCAACTTCCTTCGGTGAAATGAATCAGGATTATATTAAAGGAAAAATCTAGTTTGTTCTTTGCATATTGATATGAATGATGTTGTTTAACATCTGTACTGGCTCTTCTGCCAGTGAACGATATATACACAAATAGCTTGCAGCAGTTAGATTGTATTCTATGTATTTAGAAATACTCTGTAACTGATCCTTTGAGAGGCCATAGATTGTTGTCTCTGAACATGCTGGGCCATAATCCTTTGCCTTATGCTGCAAGAGCCCTTCAGGGAGCAATAAATGCCCATGATGCTTTTCCCTACCCAACTGACCCTTGTATTAGAGAGAGAGGCCTGTTCTGCTGAGTGAAACACATACTTGCATAAATCCTAAGTAGACACAGTGAGTGATAGGTGACCTCAGTGCTATCATAAAAGGTCATTATACAGAAATTAGAGAGAATGTCCTCAGTCAGTCTCACCTTAAGCACACAATGATTATGTTGTTACTTGAGGTTTTCTTTTAGGTTTTTTAGATTTGTCATCCATGTGATGCTTTTGAAGTGACCTTGGATTCATTGAAAAGTTGTGAAAAGACATTGTAAGTGAAAATGATTCAGTTGTGTAAAACATAAAACAACTTTTTTATTTTTTTGACAAAATTTTTAGTGTTTAGTCATTTAAAATCTTTGTTCTGCTGTATTTGTTTGTGTGCAAATGTCAGCTGTGTTCCTGGAAGAGCTTTAGTGTGGGAGAGAAAATTCAGCTCCCTTTCATTTTGATCCAGAGAGTGTAAACCTTTTTGAGCCATTTTAAGAGCACTTCCCCTGTTAAATAAGCAGCCCTCATTCTTTCTCTAATCTCTCTTTACTTACCATTTTCTCTCAGAGCCTCCTCTAGGTAGTTTTTCACTGGCACCTTTCATTTGAACTCTACCATGAAGAGCAGCTGACCTCAGCAGTGAATTAAAGACATGGTTTTATGTCTTCTTTGAGCATGTTATCATGTGTTATTAGAACAAGACATGTTATGTTATTGGCAGAGCCATGCAGACCAAGAGTTAAGGAGAATTATTCTCACACTTTTCTTCCATTTTTTACCTGTAGATGAAAGCCGTCATGAATTCACCAATACAGCTCAGGTGCAAGTATTTAGATACTGTATCATAACGCAGTGTGGCTTTTCATGTGTGTATATATGTATACCCCACCCAAGTCAAAAGCACCTGTTAATATTCTAAAATAACTCCGTCTGATCAGATGTCTCACAATGCATAGCTGCATATACCATGGCCAACAGCTGCAAGAAACATACATAGAACTGCTAGTCTGTTGACAAACCATTTTCTTTCAGTTGCACATCAGTATAATTCATAAATATTGGTGTTTTTATTTATTTATTTGTTTTTGCTTTGCACCTTTTTTCGACTCTCCGAGCAATCTGTCATGCTTGTGTGTATTATGGCTTTATGTTGTAATATTGTTTTGTTTCTTCTGGAAAATGTCTTGTATTGTGCTGAAGTGTGGTGCCCCCTGGGATATCCCAGTATAGTATCCGTGGTTAGTGTGTTTCCCACGATTTAGGTCAGTGTGTGCCGTTGGCTCAGCGTTCCTCTCCATGTTAACAGTCTCCTGACTGTGATGTGCTTGTTACTGGTCATCCTCAGGGTCCAGTCGAATGGTGACCTGCAAAACCCACGAGACCTTCAGCTGGAGATGATTTTGGTACAGTCTTGTTCAGGCTTACTTTATGACATATACCTCTGTGAGGAAATGATATATTTCCACTAAGTTTCAACTGAAAGTTGTATTTAAATATTAAAGAAATGTAAAAATATATACAGGCATGGCCAAAAATATAAGCACCTATGCAATTCTGTCAGAAAATGCAACCCTTCTCTCAGAAAACTGTTGCGGTTTCAAATATTTTGGTACTCACATGTTTATTTTTTTATTTTTTTGGCATTGGAACAACACATAAAAACAGAGAAGGAAATTCAAATCTGATGCAATTCCACACAGGACCCAAAAAATGGACTGGACAAAATTATTGGCACCCTTAACTTAATATTCGGTAGCATCTCGATTGGAAAAAATAACTGAAATCAGTGGCTTCATTGTCCTGCTGGAAAGACCCATGACCTCTGGTGGAGATGCAGCTTTCTGACACTGGCCGCTATATTGCGCCCCAAAATTCTTTGGTAATCACCAGATTTCGTGATACAGTTCAAGGCATCCAGTGCCAGAAGCAGCAAAGCAACCCCAAAACATCTTTGAACTGTGTTCTTTTTTTTTTTTTTTTGAAGGCCTCATTTCTTTTTTGTAAACAGTGCCATGTTGTCCTTTACCAAAAAGCTCTACTTACTATATTGCCCACACCTGTTACTTGCCACAGGTGTGTCTAAATACATATTACAGGAGCATCACATGCTTGAAAAGCAATTATTTCTTACAATTTGGACAAGGTGCCAATAATTTTGGAGAAATTTGATCAAGTTTGTCTTTTCTTCTCTGTTTTTTTTTTTTTTTTTGCAGTGCAAACAAAAACAAAAAGTATGTGAATACCAAAAAATTTGCAATTGGAACAATTTTCTGAGAGAAGTGTTGCATTTTCTGACTGAATTGCAAGGGTGCCGATATTTTTGGTCATGACTGTATAAGTATTTGACCCTGTGACACTGTGATTGTCCAATCAGAATCAAGTTTTCCATAGAGTCACCTGATAACTAGGTACAAATCTAAACGTGCTGCTCCTCTGCTGCTGTTAGCGCAGAAAATGTGATTTTCAGCTTGAACAGTTTCACAGCTACTCAACTCTTCTGTCAAAACTTCTTACTTTGTATAACCGTTGGATGGTTTCCCAAAAGCCCAGTTGTGTGTGGCTGTGATTTCACTCAGACCTCTCTCTACAGATGTAGCCGGTTGAGAAAATGAAATCTGAGACTCCAGTACTTGTACATAAATGAAAAAAGTGTTACTTAGTTGTTTGAGATTTGTCAAGGATTTATGAGTTACAAATGCTCTGTGCCAAAGTGTTTTTAATATGTGTAAGTCACAAACTTTCATCTGCATTGCAGTTAGGGAAATTAATCGGTGCTGTTTAATAACTGTACTTGGTTTGAGTAATCAGTGGCATTGAAGAAGAGTAGTGGATCGAAATAATAATTTGCTATACTATAAGCAGAATTAATGTAGATGATATGATTGTAAGTCATAGTTTTAAATGATTTTTAATGATATATAACACATTCCACATCCCTCCTATTTTCTGATGCAAAGACTGGCACTATTTAAGCAATATTAGGTTGTTGTGGCTGTGACATGTGGAGGAGGGGGAACTGAATCCTGCTTTCCTACAGCATCAGAAACCCATTAAAAGAGAGACAGTCATGCGGGTCGCAGTATGAGAGCCGCCGTGTAGGGTGGTTGCATGGCTGGACATTGGGTCAAGGTTTAGTAAATAAAGCCATCCCTACTCACTAGATAGTTCTGTGTTTGTTGTGCAGACACATAATTTATTCTTTACTTAACTGAGAATGTGGCTTTAATGTTCTTTCTGGGTTTTATTTACGCTTGATTTATAATACAGTTAGGTTTTTAATTTAATCCCTCTAGGTTCTGAAAACAACCAAAGCTTAAAAAAGCATGGTTTTGTCATTAAGTGCAGAATAAAGGAGAATGCAACAGCAGTAAAACATTGATAGAGGCTTTACAGTAGACAAGGTCAAGACCATATTCAAATTCTTGATGAAACAGAGTCTGGGGAATATTACAAGGTAATAATTACCAGACTGAGCTCTATGAATCATGAACCAGAGAATGAAGTGAAAGAAAAAATCAAATGTCATAAACACAACAAGCTGTTTATCCTATTATTTAAACACTATTGCTTTGTGCTGTGTATACAAATGAAGACTCTTGTGGGGTCTTAAATGAGCATTCTTTTTTTGTTTGTTTTTATATTTTACCCAGTGTTCCTGCAATACTTGCTGCTCTGCTTTGGTTGAGCTAACAGCAGAGGAGTCACACTTTTAAGTGTGTTTAGGGACTCCAATGGAAAAAAAATCAGTGTAATGTAGCATGACTGCAGTGATGTCACCCTGCCTTTTCTGTGTGCAATACCGTAGCAAAGTTTCTGGATGGAACAAATATCACTGAGTGCTGGGAATCATAGATAAAAGAGCTTAAATCTATGCAGTTGCAGCTGTATAAAGGAAGAATCATCTCTTGCACACTGGTGCCATTCCTGCTGTAATTAATCCACTGACTTTCATGAATGTCGTAGGAAGAAGAATTCTTAAGGAAAAAGGGACAAAGTCTTCATTGAAAGTGTTGGAAATGATGATTGCGTTTCAGATTAATTTGAATCTCTGATGCACAGTAATTTACAGCTCCTCTTATTGGTGTGTGGATAAATATACCAGCATGTTAGTACTTTTATCTGTTGTTTATTAATTAATTAATAGCCCATGTATTTTGGTATGTATTTCAGTAGGTTTTTAGACCAGTGTTTGCGATATCATCAACTCTAGTTAATCAAGAAACCAGGCAAATGTTTTATTTATTGAAAGTGGCGCGATGTGCTCAGCGGCAACACAATGATGACATAAGTTGAAACTGTAGCAGTCTAGATGATGGTGGTGATGAAATGACACTCTTTGCAGTTCCAGTTTTAAAGTTCCATTTTTAAAGTGAAATCTAGGAGTTCAAAAACCACTTTTACTAGCACTTTTGATTTAAATTTAATGCACACTTGCTAATTATACGTATTAACAAAACAAAACAAAAAATAAAATTAGTGATGTCAAACAATTAATCACGATAATAAAAGTTTTTGTTTACATAATATATGTGTGTGTGTTCCGTGTATATTAATTATGTATATAAAAATATATATGCACACATACAGTATATATTTTGAAAATATTTACATTTATTTACATGTATATATTTTTATTCATATATATAGAAATAATATAGACTATATAGAGAAATAGTTTAAGACACTGCCCGAGACTTAGTAAGGATGTTCTGCTTTATGTGGTCCCCATTTGTGAAGCTTTAAGAGGGTAGAAAATAAAAAATAAAAATAAATAAATAATCTCTTAGGGTTGGTGTTTTGCCTGCAGTGGTTTGGGGGTCTGCATTTGATGTATAAATGGATTTGCATGGTTAACTCATCTGACTGATGGAGGTCATTTAGTTCCACGAAATGTTCACACCCACACGCCTGCACACATTCATACATAATCATATATGTACAGAGCCAGTGCTCTTAAATTAAGTCTAATCAGCTGAGAGAGCAGAGCTCAAACTCCTCGGCTGACACATAAATCACTACACAGAAACAGAAAAATATGTAAACAACAGTCACTTCATCCAGTTACATTAGATGTCAATATCATTTCAATGTATTTCATATTTATTGCCCTTACAGTGACATTCTTTTTACCAAATAAATGAAAATGCATTGGAAATCTGTTGCACTCTGAGCAAATCATTGTGAGTAGTAAAATAACCCATGATTTAGAGAGACACACAGAATATTGGTAAAATAGTTAAAACAGTGGTCAGTAGGTCAAGTTCTGGCTTTTCGATAGACACAGTGTAAATTATCTGTGGCACATGTGATTGGCTATAAAAAAACTATATATATATATACACATTCTAGGACCCTGTGATTTCAGATTAAAAAGTATATAAACAATCAAATATATAACAAAAAAACAATCGATTCACTAGTTAAGACCCTTCTTCCTCGGCTGGGATTGTTTACAACCGCTTTTGGGATCGTTTGAAGCCGCATTTAAACTGCATTTGGAAGTTCAAACTCGGGGGACCATAGCAGTCCATTATATGGAGAAAAATGCTGAAACGTTTT
This sequence comes from Labeo calbasu, assembly GCA_019740295.1. NCBI lineage: Eukaryota > Metazoa > Chordata > Actinopteri > Cypriniformes > Cyprinidae > Labeo > Labeo calbasu. Next base: position 5,463 of record JAHKKF010519442.1, on the reverse strand, counting down.
CCTCAAAAAACATCATTTCTTTACGACTGAAGTAAGAAAGACATGAACATCTTTAAGTATGCATTCAAACAGACATGCTGAACACAGAATTTGATAACAATAAAACATATGGTGAGAAAAAATAAAACATTTCATAGGGCCCTAAACATGTCATTTTGTTAAACCTTTATGAAATTGATGTGAAATTGTATAAGTTTCATGATTTTAATTAATTAGACATGCTCTTTGATTAATAACTTTAAATTTAACCATTAAAAAGGAGTTGAGAAAAAAAGTTTAAAGAATTAAAAGGAATTTGGGAAAAAATAAAAACTGATTTCATAGGACCCTATGTTCTATGTATATATTTTTCAGGATTTTTTTTTTTTTTTTTTTGATGAATAGAAAGAATTTTTATTGTCACTGAAATGCATCACCGATTAATAAAAGTATGTATTCCTTAAAAATAAATAAATAGCTTAGTAAAAACTTTCTTATCCCAAACTTTTGAATTGAACAGTAGACCAGGGTGTCCTACACCAGCCAAACAGCTGCTATTGAGATAAATGAGAATATTAGACCTCCTTGGAACCAAGCAACGTGTGTATGTGTATTTTAAATTTCCCATATTTTATTTAATTTCCTTCTAAATTTTACAGAAAGCTTTTTTATTATGAAATATTATGACAGTAACATGTTAAAAGCTTTTGAATTCTTTCTCAGTTGGTTGATTTCCAGTCTTGTCCTCCTCTTCCACACTGCTGGCATGCAACATTACAGATGGAGAGAGAGACACAGAAGTGTGGAAGGAAGAAATGGATGGATGGTGAAGTTATTGTTCACTCTCAGGGAGCTGTGGGGGAAGTGAAACACATTGCGTGGGGTCTTTTCCAAATTTCTCTCTCCTGTGGTTGTGGCTGTGTGTTTTGGCTGCTGAGATTCAGGCTGAGTGCCAGGTGGACTCTAACCTGCTGCCTGCCGCTTTTCAGCACCTCTACTGACTCCAGGCAGACTTCTTTTGCTAACCTCTATTCCTGATTTTAACTGGAGGAAACGCATCAGTGACTGCTTGTTTAAGACCCACTGAGGCAATAATTGAATAGCGGTTTGTTCATTTAAATTAACTGCTTAACAATTAGCTCATTCATTTTAGTGGTCTTCTGTTTTTTGAATTAAATCAAACTCTTGTTTCCTTTCACAGGATTTATAAAGACTGGGGTTGTGTTTTTTGTATATTTCCATGGTATAGTTTTCTTCTTAAACATTTTTGTTGAAAAAAAATATTGCTAGACTTAACTACATTTGCCAGTGTCTGTAGATACTATATTCATAGTTTTAGTAAGAGGAATTATGTCTAAAAGCAGACATCTCAAGCCCCCGCACCTAAACATTTCTGGTTATTGTTTATTCAACTTTGTTTATCCAGAATGAATTGCAGTACGCCTACCACAGGCCTGCCTCGTGGGAACAGTGGTGTTTGGGTCATCAAGTATTATCAAGTAAACATGTAATAGACATCCCCATATCTCCACATTTGACATCTTGCTGTCTGCCACTACCGCCCCCTTCATTTCTCCTCTTTCCTTCTGAAGGATCCCACCTCAATCTATCACCTCTGTCCTCTTCTCCTTTTGTTGAATTTTAAAAGTGTTGAAGAAAAGACTTGACAGCAGTGGACTCATTGACTCCAAATTAGAAGGTTTTTGTTACTTTTAATACTATGCCTATTTTTAAAATATAATTGTTATTTGCATTGTATTTATTCGCTGACTTAAATTACAATCTACACTAACTGCAAGGATTATAATTTGTGAGGAAGTAAGATTAAAAAACATCACCTTCAACATTGATTCAGTTAAGTTCAATAACTGTGTCAATGGAGCCAAAATTTGTCAATTATAGACATATAGAGTTATGTAGACGTTTTTCCTGAATGTGGAGATCACAGCTGACTCTTACCCGGACTGATGATTTGCAATTCCAGTCTCCAGTGTTTCTAGTCAAATTAGCGCATATTCTGAGCTAATAATCTAATGGTACACATATTAAAATGTTTTAAAAAGCACATGGCTCTATAGCTCCATCAATTCGCAATTACCATTATTTGTCAGTGCCTCGCTCCTCAAAGTTTAATAAGTGTGTAGATGACACGAAGCTGCTGACGTTAGTTACATTAAAAACAGAGGGCCGCTATTTTAATGGGTTCCTATGGAGACCGGAACAGAAGAGCATCCAATCGGACGTTAGAATTCGTAATGGTGGCGCTCATCGTTTACTCAGGAAAAAGGTCTATAATGGCTCTACAGCCAGTAGTAAGGTAGAACTGTAGCCGTTGGTACATTTTTTGCTTTTTCCGTTACCACACCAAAACAAAAACACGTAACACACGTGTTTTTCCGTTACCACACCACACAAAAAAAAATCCAAAGTGATTTTTCATATGACATTTTCCTTTACTTTAATTATTAACATCTGTAAGTAGGTCATATTTGCCACAATTAGCTCATAAACACAAGAAGCTTTTTTGCTCCAACTGTACCCATGTCAGGTACAGTTGGAACAGTACCCGATTACAATTGAGACACCTATCCGTAATGCTGTAAAGCTGCCTAACCAATTAATTGCAAATGTAAAATACCTTTAAAAATGAGAATTCAACTGTTTTTATTTCCGTTCAGTATTTCATTTGATTATTTGTTTAGTTAAAGTTCATTATTTTAATAGTAACAGTTGAAAAGTTGAGTACAGTAAACTGTAAAACAGTAAGAAGCATTCAACAATTGCAAACAGCAATAATAAAACATTAAATGCAAACAATAACCTAATATATAATAACATAAACATAAATTATACATTTTGTCTCAACTGTACCCTGCTGACCATCTTGAACTTGCCTCTAGATTTTACAGTGACCTTGCATGACACAAAGTCATGCAATATGTCTTTTAGACACAGATTAAGGTTTACAAAAATGTAAGTTAATTTTAACAGTCATGTAAAGATGAGAAGCTATTTATTGTGGAATAGACGTGGTAAAATGAAAAACTTACCTTAGGGAAAAGTCTTACCCAGTTCACCCTATCATTATTCAGATGAATTCAGTTCAAGTTATTTAACATTTGCAGAAAAACAATATTGTGTCAGTCAGTGTTTTTGTATATGTATATTTCATTATATTTAACTCTAAATTACTTACAAGTACTTTTCCAGAATACTAAATATCAGCATTATTTATTTATTAATCTGCATATGTTGAATTACAATTCAGCATATACCAGTTCTTGTAAGCCTCCTTTGACATGTGGCCAATTTTAATTCTAATTCCAACATATGAATTGAAGAGTAGCCATCTTTATAATACAGATTTTTCTCGGGTCATCTTGGCCTGTATTTAAACTGTTCAATAACCTTCAGCAGTATAATGCTGTCTTAATGTCAGGTGTTATGTATGGTCAGGCTGAACTATGCAAATGAGATTTGATGTGGTATGCTAATTTGACGGGTTTTGACACTGATTGGTTACGTACTGATTGCATGTGTCTGGCTCTGGCAGGATTGAAGAGCTTTTGATGTGACTTTACCGTTTGACGCTCAGGCAATTGGCAGCTCATTAGCTGCAGGAGGGCAGGTAAATGCACACACATATGCAGTTTTTCTCGGAGACGCTGCTTCATATTGAGCAGACATAATATTTGCTCTTCTCTAGGGAGTTGAGTGTGGAAAGATCAGTGCAAATAAATTCCTCTCAGAAATCCTACTTGCGTGGTGTCTACAGCTGCATACATTGAATGCATTTATGCAATCAATACTGTGTCCTGAACAACCTTTCCCATTTACAATATCTCAAATAAGCTCCCATAATGAGCATTCAGAATGAGATGGAGCGTATTCCTTCCGCATAAGATAGGCAGCATATTACTTTATTATTTTGACTTTGAATCCTTGTTGTAATATGGCACGCTCAAATTTATCTACTTTGCAGGGGCGACTCTTCTGAAGCTGACAGCATACAAATGTGCCTTAACTTAAGGATTATGGTGTTCTTATAACCAGAGGCATAAAATCAGCTTATCCTGTGCAAGACCTCATTCAAGATGTGCTCCAATTCTGATTTAATAAATACAGGTTATATTTCTAAGACGCATAGTCTCGCTTTCTGTTGTTAATTTGGGTTACAGTGTTGAAACCTTGATTTGATTTCCGATCTGTTGCATTAAATTAACGTTTTGGCTTGAATACAGACAGAGACTGTTTACCGTAAATCCATACTAATTCATTAGCAGAGAGGACGGTTCAGAAGGGTGAAGAGGGCAGTTAACAAAAAGCCTTACATGGGACATGACGGACAAATTCCAGTTAAATAATTCATTTAATTTTCCCTCTCTTCTTTCATTAAAACACCACATTTTCATCAATACTGAGTCTTATGCTGGAGGACATTGCTGATTGTATGAGACTGTATTGAGCTCTTTGTTAGTGAATAGCCTCTCTCAGCAGAAAGTCTGGTGTGCCGTGCTGCTGATGCTAGCAGCAGTATGTTAGTCTCTGTGTAGTGTCCGGGTTGTGTATAACCCTTGTGTGTTGTGTCTGTGAGGGTGTGTGAGCCATGTTTTTGTTGACTGGGAAAGGCTAGTCAGCAGCAATTGAATGTGAGCTGCTTTCAAAGGCTCTTTTGTGGGCTCTCTGTTTTGTACAGGAAGTGTTTGTACATTTTTGATCCCCTGATGCAGAACAATCTCATTCTCACAGGTGAAATTTTGATCCAGTTGCACTGCTGCTTACTGTTGCAGTACTACAATGCTGAAAAATACAGAAACCCTAAAGGGATAGGTGGTAAGGTAGTAAGAACATCGTTAAAATAGTCCATGTGACATCAGTGGTTTGACCGTAATTTAATGAACCTACAAGAATACAAGAATTTTGTTCCTGTATGTTGATTGGTTAATCCAGCATTTCAGCCATGACATTTTATTGGTTACTTACATCCTCTCTAACGTGCAGTATCAGTTCTGATGAAGTTGACTGATTTGTAGTGGTCAGGTTTTGTGGTTACTGGGTCGTCATGCCACATGTGTGATCAGTCATGCGTCCATGTGTGCTCAGGGCGTGTAAGTTCATGTTTGTGTGTGCTCAGTTCCTTGGTCAGCACTGTGAGACATCAGTTACTCTCTTTGTTTAATGAACAGCTCTTTCTACATACAGTGTAACTTTATAAAATAAAATAAATAAAATCTTACAGTCCATATAGTTGACTGATGACAAATATGATGCAGGGCAACAACTCCATGAATGCAGTATGCCCTAAAATTTAAAATATCCGACCAACATAACAGTGTTTAGTTTCTGAATGAATCTGCATTTTGAATGAATCGTGTGAATCAATGATTCGAAGGCCCATTCATAAAGAGAGCCATTTACTTCATTCCTGAATTAATCAGCCATTTGAACAAATCAAATAAGTGAATGACTCATAAAGATTTATCT
>JAHKKF010519440.1:0-18984 GCA_019740295.1 Labeo calbasu | reverse complement strand
CAGCTTGAGTCAGATCATTTAAGAATGCTCTTGGTGTTTGTACAACTGTATCCTGATTCAGTGTTGAGTTGGCAGCTCAATTTTATATTCTGTGCCCATGTCATTAGGAACTTCTTGGGCTTTGTTCACGCTGCACATAAATCTGATTTGGTTTTAATTTCCACTCTTTAGGACTAAATGTTGACACATTTTTCAGGTAATGCAATCTAATCTGCTTATTCCAAAAGTATAAATACCATTCAATAACTAATGAATGTCACAAAGTTTGAGGAATGGTTCACCCGAAAATGAAAAATTGCTGAATATTTAGCCAATTTAAGGCCTTCCAAGATCAAGATGACTTTGTTTCTTCATGGGAACAGATGAACTTTAGCTTTACATCATTTGCTCACCAATGGATTCTCTGCAGTGAATGGGTACCATCAGCTGATAAAAACATCACAATAATCCACACACTTCAGTCCATCAATTAATATCTTCTAAAGTGAAGAGATGTATGATTGTAAGAAAAAAAAAAAAAAAATCTATCATTAACATATTTTAACTCTAAACTGTTGCTTCTGAACAAAATATGAGTTTATAATAATAACGCTTCCTCCAGCTAAAAAAAAAAAAAAAAGAAGTCCATCCCCTATTGTCCTCTTACATCAAAATCCACTAGCATGTTTGTTTAGAAGTGTTTTGGACTTTTTTCGCTTAATCTGTGCATATTTCTCTTGTAATTCAGATTAGATGACTTCTCACAATAGAAGACTCATATTTTAGAAGTTAAAAACATCATTCTCATGGCACCCATTCAGTGTAGATTATCCATTGGTGAGCAAGTGAGCAAGTGATTTAATACTAAATTTCCCCAAATCTGTTCAGATGAACAACAACAACAAAAAAACTCATCTGCCTCTTGCATGGTGAGGTAAATTTTAGCAAATTTTTATTTTTGGGTAAACTGTTCCTTTCGAGGATATACAAAGACGCGCTGTTTTCCCAAATTATGATAAAAACGGCATGAAATCTGATTCCTATAAACTACAAAACTATAGATATAGCTTTGTTAACACACTAACAAACTAAAAATATGTGAGATGGATATGCCACTCAGTTTTTCACTGCCTGTCTGAACAAAGCTTGACATGTTAAGTTCGGCACAGTAAGTGCATTGTCAGCCGCCAGTTTTTGCCATGTCTGATTGATGTGCTCTGTTGTAAAATAATATAAATGTACTGTAAACACACTAGTCTTAAGAGTTTGACTCATTGCTTTTTTACTAATTAACTGTTGACGTATGTTAAACATTGATGAAATGACGTGTAGATTGTTGAGTCTGAATTTATTTTCAAAATCTTAGTATCGATTTATACATTTCTTTACCAAATTTAAATCGTAATACATAATCCTGTGTTATCCTGTGTTATCAGTTTAGTAACCATGGTGATTTTAAGTTCATTGGGTCTTGGCAGAGTTTCTGTAATAGTTAGGAGAGCATCTCCACCAGGGGGAACCATTTACAAGAAAATACCTAGAAGATGCATAAACTGTAATTCATTGTAATCTGCATTCAATACAAACCTGTACATTGGATATATATTTCCTCTTTTTATTCTGCTTTGATTCAAATCAGTGTCTGAAGCTGATCAGCTTTGCACTGAGGAAAGACAAGCTAAAATAAACAAACAAATACAAACTGTAGGTCCAGCGAAATCCAGAATCTGTTAAACATTAATCGTTTAGCCCTTAAACATGTTTAACTCAAACTACAGCTGTCAAACCAGTTAGATAAACATTATGGCAAGAGACTAGATCTGACCACAGAAATTCAAAACAAGAGATGACCTTATTATATCCCTGTTCATAACTGCATTACCAAATGCAAATCTTCTACGCTAGCGAAAAACATGGTGAGGTTATTCCAAGTTCTTCTTATTAGCAAGTGGTTTTGGTGCAGGTGCCAGACCACTCTGGTTGTTATTTTCTGTCCTCACAGAGACAAGCCGGAATATTACTCGGTCCTACAGTTTAGTATTTAAATAAAACAGTTCTGTATAACTCATAATTCACTATTTATAGTTGGTAATTTACACAGACTAAGGCGTTTTCTCTTCCTTTGTAGACGATGACCTCATGGCCGTCGTCATAGCGGTTCTGACCTGTTCAGTCATGTGTATGTAAATGCTAAAATGTGAATGGTAAATTGACCTGGTCACACGTCACTCTACGACACTCGCAATTTCCTCGTCTGCCGCGAGAGGGCGCACACATTCTGTTCCAGTCAACATCTAAAGAAGAAATTACAATAAACGAACTGCAAGTTCGTCACAGATGTGCTGTTTGACAAACAGGTAAACACAAAGGTATGTTGATTAAATTGCATATACAAATAACAGACCTTCTCACTTTTCTTCCACTCAAGATTTAAAGCCTGTAGATTTCGGGATTGTTTTTGAAGAGCCAACTGGCTAAGAACGCCAATTACTGTGTTTGAACTAGTTGTTTAACATTAAATCCTGCTGAGGATGTCTGGATGCGTGCACAAAGCACCGGGTTCTCCTTTCTGGTCCGCTGGTTTTACCACTTTTGGGGTACGTTTTGCCAAAAGGTTTCCAAAAACAGCTGACAACACACTCTCGGCCTGTTTTGTTCACACTTCACGATTTACTGCAAAGGTAATTAGATTTCCGTGTCCTGCGTCTTTCCTGTACTTACGTGTCTTTCTTTCAAAAAGAGAGCACCGTGTTCTGGGAATTCCTGGCTATCGTGTGTCTCTGTGATCTCAATTGATGCCGGTAAGTGACCCGTTAGCGTCACGCTGAACAGTCAAACGTACAGCTCGTACAAAAAACACTGGCCTCTGTCAGTGTGAGGGATTAGTGTTGGCACACGTTTTGAAGGCTGAGAGGGCAGAGGATTTCCTGTCAGTGTGGTGGTTCTTTTTGGCGCTCTTTTTTAATGATTCTGACTTCGGGTCACAAGACTGTTATTTTGACTTTTCATATGACTATTTCTTTTTAGATAATAGGTGTGTTCGATTTAACGCAGCGCTGCGCAGCTCCATCAAATTCTGACTTGAAGCAGTGTATGCCAGTTAGAAATTTTGTCCGACTTGAGACGGCGCCGACGCCTCGTGACTGTCACGTGTGGCATCAAAGTACCGCGATAGCGATTCGAGACTCAGCTGGCGCAGTTTCTTCAGTGCGGCTGCATGAGCTCTGCCTTGCGTTCAGCCCCGACAAAACGTTAAAAACCGTTTTTTTAACGGAAACGGTGGTGCGTTGAACACCCTGTTCTGATGACGCAAGAGTTGCAACTGTGGCAGCTGAGAAGGCCATTTTTTGTGTTTTTAAAGAATTTTCGGAGCCTGATGAAATCGGTATAAATACGTGTTTAATACTGCAAAATACGCTCGATGTTACAGTCACTGCCCTTGCCATCCAGAATAAAAGAGAACATCCCAATCAAGTGAAGGGATTTGTGGAAACTTTCTAATTACTGATCCAATATTTGCCTCACGTTTCAGGATGAAAAGACAAACATTTCAGGTGAAGCATAATGCACTTACCTCCGAGTTATGATCTGTATGACCTTTTTATTTTTATTGTGAGTCTTAGACTTATCATTATTGCTGATCACTGTTGTTGTGCTGTGATACTGTAATATTTACCAGTATATGATCAGAGAGAAGCTCAGATAGAGTTTATTAAAGTGTCACTCCACAATACAATAGCAAATTATATAAATATGTATATTATTTTTATGTTACATTAATCAGTGTCTTTTTTAATACCGCCGGGTTTATATGCATGTTGCTACTGATTGGGCTGACATGTTTGACACACCCACCAAACAAGAGAAAATGTAACTCAAACCCCGTTGCTCAGTCGTTCAACCCGGAAACTGTAGCAAAACGTTGGGCACCGGTGTGAGCTTGAACGTGCCCCTGATGATGACACGGCTGCTTCGTGATTGGCCAGATTTACCGCATGACAACAATCACGTGTGTTTCGGGTTTATTCTAACATTCTCTAGTCCGATAGTGCTCACAAAGCTGTGTTTTTAGAACAGTAAAAGTGTTACATTGTTACATTGAGTTACGTTTGTCATAAAACACTGATAAAAGCATATATAACCCCACTTTATTACTATTTAAATAGAATATGTTTATGTTGAACATTATTCTTGTTCGGATGGCGCTATATTAAGCAGTATATGAAAAGTGTTTCTGTTGCTCATGAAAACGCTTTTGAAACGTCTGTGTATTTGACAAATATTGCATTTAATTCACTTTATCTGTGAAAGAGTAAGCAAACACCGCGAGAGCGTCTCTAACGAGAGCAGAAAGTGTCCGACTTGACGGCTCCGTTTTCAACTCCGCTCCTGACTGCTCTCGGCTGCTCTCGTTGACCGCCGTCTGTAGCCGTAGTTCATGTCGAACACACCTATTAGTAACATCTGATCAGATATTTACAACTAATTACGATTTTGTCATTATAAAACTTTTAGTACTAGTACTAAAAGTTTAGAACTAGTACTTATGTGTATTTAAATGTCTTAAACCTAAAATAAACGTTATGTGGTTGAAAACACTGCATAATTGTGATTATATGACAAGCGCATTGTGCGTCTCTTTCTGGCTCAGCGCCAGCCAATGCGCAAAAAAAAACGCAGTTTGAATTTGTCAGTTGCGTGACGTCACCAAACGTTCTAAATCCCATATGTGGGACTGTACTCCTAGGGGCACAGAAATAAGAATCCCATATGTGGGACCGTACCGCTCAAAGGGTTAAGATATTTCACTTACCAGACTGGAAATGATAAAAACAAACATGAATGTTGTCAAGATTCTTGTCCTGGAAATTCTGGTTCAGTTTGGCCAACCACAAATGCCTTTTGTTCCTCAGACAGTTTTTTGCACTCTTTTTGTACTTTTATTATAACTTTTGGCAGTCTGTAGTAGTCTAAATGGTTTTCCTGGTCTGACCGATTAGTCCAGCCCAAAACATGACAATAATTGATCATCTTCAGCAGCAATAATCAGCAAAATTTCTTTTGTTTGGTTCAGTGGGATTTTTTGGGGATTGTTTAGTGTCGCCAATATGGCACGTTGTGAAAACACTCTATGAGATCAGTCTGCTGGTTAGTCAAGTTATCCTGTCCTGTTTTTGGTGCACGTGGTGCGAGTTTATTCGCAGAATGTGTTTCCATCTCCCATTATTCACATTAACCCTTTTTCGCAACCTCAAGAAAGCGTAACAACAACTAAACAATTTTTTTGTGAATTAAGGGATTTTTGTTTATTTATTTATTTTAGAATTTTCAAAATGCACATTAGAATGGTGACAAAAACATAACTATTGGCTGAGCTAGTGTTGCTATGCCAGGATGGTTGGATCAAACAAAACAGTGCACTTTTACAGATTGTGTTTTTAGCATAAAGACAGTATTTTAACATGAAAAGAAATTCTTTAAAGACCCAACCAAATGGCAGTCCTACAAATTAGCTTCATACCGGAAATGGCTTCATTCAGACATTTGTTATGACGCTATTATATTTTTCTAAATTTCTCACAGTTGATCATAAGTTGCAGATTTTTTTAATTTGTCACTTCCAGTGCTGTTACATAATGATCTGTATGTTCCATATTAAAGTCCTCATGGCCTCTGTATCATCATGTGAACTCAATTATTATTGAATTATTGCTGGAAATGCCTTAGGCCTGTTTTGTCCAGAGATGCTTTGACAGTCTTTAATCTGTCTTTCTGTCAGTCCATCCAAACAAAATGTGTTTGCCGTCTCTCTCAACTTGTCAAAATTTGTTTCGAACCATCGATAGCAACAGTGCAATAACACCAGAGGGGATGGGAGGTGAGTGAAGCCTGGTTTATTTTATAGCTGTCATTGTAAGTCATTATTCACTTTTAAATCAGCTCTTTCATATGTTTAACGAATCAGCGGATTTAATCGAAGTGGAGATTTTTGTCTCCTGTTTTGGACACCTAAATGTCCACCTAATGTCACGTTTATCTGCATTGTTTCACATGTCGAGCATAAACAAGTTTTGATAATGCAAGACTTCTTCACAACTGAGTCATTCAGTCATCTTCGCCAAACATCCCTGTGTTTGTTTTGGTTGCTCAGCAGGGGGCTCAGTTCTGGGCTCAGAACCAGATCGTAAGATTTAGAGTTTACAGGAATGTCTGGATCTATATGTTTGTGTCCATGTATGCGTTTGTGGTTTTGGCTGTTGTTGCTGAGATATGTGGCCCACCGAGCTTGTGAATCAGTTGGAAGGTATGGGAAGACACTCTCCTGCTGTGTTCCATGTTGGCATTTGTTCAGGTTCTCCACCTTTGTTGTCTTTCTCTTCCTAGCCGTTCCTCTCCTTTCCCATCTGATAAATTATCCAATAAGCAATGTATGTTAACCGCAAGTTTGACAATCCATGATTCAGTGCACTTTTTCCCATGCTACAATTCATCACAGGCCAGGAACGGCCAAATGCTGTTTGACATCAGCCTGCATAGAGTTAGATGAAGCAGACCACATCTCCTTAACGTTCTTCATCGTTTTTGAGATGTTCCTACTCAACTGTAGTATCAGGAGAAAATAACAGTATCCAAGAATAAGAATAGAGGGTTTGCACTTACGCAACGGTTTGGTCAGTTACATTGGCCACATTGGAGATACTTGGATGTAAACATCATGGATTGCATGGTTAATGTACTACTAAATACGTTGTTCTGCTAATTTATGCTGTCTAAATCATATAGAGAAGGACTTAGTAAGCAGGAAAGGGAGCAATATTTTGACAAAGTAAAGCTAAAGGAGAAGTTCACTTCCAGAACAAAAATTTACAGATAATTTACTCACCCTCTTGTCATCCAAGACATTTGTGTCTTTCATTTTTCAGTCGATAAGAAATTATGTTTCTTGCGGGAAAAAAATCAGGAATTATCTCCATATAATGGATTTCAGTGGTGCTGTCAAAGTTTGAACTTCCAAAATGTAGTTTAAATGCAGCTTCAAAGGTCTCTGAACGATCCCAGCCAAGAAAGAAGGGTCTTATCTAGCAAAACGATCGTTCATTTTCAAAACAAATTGACAATTAATATACTTTTTAACCTCAAATGCTCGTCTAATTCTGCGTCAACTTTTTTTTCTGGGTTCAGTACGGTCAATACAGTTAGGGCAGGGGTGCTCAACCCTGTTCCTGGAGATCTACCTTCCTGCAGAGTTCAGCTCCAACCATGATCAAACACACCTGAACCAACTAATTAGGATCTGAAGGAGCACTTGATAATTACAAACAGGTGTGTTTGATCAAGGATGGAACTAAACTCTGCAGGAAGGTAGATCTCCAGGAACAGGGTTGGGCACCCTTGAGTTAGGGTATGTCGAAAAACTCCCCTCTCGTCTTCCCTAACATCAAAATTGTCCTACATCGCTGCAGAAGTACCGACCCAGTGTTTACAAAGTGAACATGCAAAGAAGATCAAATGCCCATTACAAAAAAAGGTAAAACAGCAATGTAGGATGATTTTAATGTTTAAATAAAATTGTATTGACCCAGATTACACAGAATGTGCATACACATTGCAAAGATGCCACAAGACAAGCATTTGAGGTTAAAAAGTATAGAAATTGTCAATTTGTTTAGAAAATGAACGGTCGTCGAAAAAGACCCTTTTCACTTCTTTTTTTGAAGCTGCATTTAAACTAAATTTTAGAAGTTAAAACTTGAATGCACCATTGAAGTCCACTATATGGAGAACATTCCTGAAATGTTTTCCTCAAGAAACATAATTTCTTATCAGTTGAAGAAAGAAAGACATGAACATCTTGGATGACAAGGGGATGAGTAAATTATCTGTAAATTTTTGTTCTGAAAGTGAACTTCTCCTTTTAATAGGTCCTAAGGAATACGTACGAGCAGTATTACTTAAAATATTAACTTAATATTCCAGATTCTTGCCCTGGAAATCCTGATTCAGTGATTCGCCTTTTGTTCCTAAGACAGTTTTTTGCACTCTTCTCCGTGATTTGGTATAACTTTCGGTAGTCTGTAGTACCCCAAATGTATTTCTTGGTCCGACCGATTAATGCGGCCCAAAATATGACAGTAACTGACCACTTTCAGTGGCAGTATTCAGCAAAATATGTGAATTTCGTTCGATTCAGTGGCATTGTTTACATTCAGTGTCATCAATTAAACATGTTCAGGTGTATTCAAATCTGAATTGCCTTGTTATGCACTTTTGCATAAATTAACCTATCCAGATGAAAAACAAGCCACATTGTGGTTGACCTAGGTTACTTTCTGCACCCTCTTTGGTTCTTACCTCAAAGTTATGGACCTAGATCATATCGTACAAGTGAAATCTAAGTGAAGGTCACACCTGTGGCTAACAGTTGATACTCGAGTAGTTTAGACAGGCGAAGTGTGTTTACCTCACTGTAAAAGCGGCCTACCTCAGGCTGTCAGCCCAAGTGCTTCCCCCTTCCTGATCTGTCAGTACTTTTCTCTACTTTCAACCAACGTCTAACCTCTTGCTAAAATTAGAACAAGAGTGGTAAAATAGCAAAGGAAGGAAAAAGAAAACATTTACCAAGGAATTTGGTTTGACCCAGACATTTGTAGCGCACAGCTTTGTTAAAGGTTGACTGCACGTGGAGGAAAGATGACCTCACGTGTGTGCATGGAGACAAAACGTGTGCGCCTGAGCGAAACCACCATACTTCTGTCTGGACGCTGGGACAGGGAGAGATTTGAACTGATAAGATGTTTATGAAAGTTTGATTTGGACTACACTGTCAGCCTGAAGCGAAACTTAACCTGCCATTGAGATGAATGCTAATGTTTATACATGTACTCCTTTCTTAGACAAATGTGCATTTTCAGACTGGTTTATACCGAATTGTGCCGCTTGGTACTGGTCTTTTTTGGTAAAGCTGATTGAGGAAGAACTTGCTTGGTGGAGACAGCAGAACATAAGCATCTTACGCAACCGAAACACAACTTACACAGGGTTTGCTGCTCTCCTTTATGCGTGTGTTGAAATTAGACCACCCGGGCTTACTCTGGTTTTACCAGCTGTTCTGCACATAAACACAAAATGTTAAAAATAATAGAGATGATGAAGTGTTGGATTTGTTATTATCGGATGCTGTTGCCAAGGCACATGCTAATTCCCAATTGGTCACGGTCTGATTGACACGTCCTCCTGCTTCGTCCCACATAGTGATACATTTGGTCTGTTTGGAGCTTCCGTCCCAGCGGACCTCCACTCAGAGCAAGGGCTGATGAATGGCATGTCACGGATAGACATTGGGGAATGGAGAAAGTGAAAGATAGAGACAGAATCTCCTCAGATCTCTCAGAGTATTCCTAGCATAGTGAGGAGTGATATTAACCATATGACTCTGGAATCTTGGAGTCTGAATACTGATTATAATTCCCTGAAAACCGTGATAATTGGGTCTTCCTAGTTGTTGAGTTACACGAAACATGACAATAGCTATGTATCCATCACCCTGTTTTAATGTGCATTTTGAAGTATCGCATCAGAAACGAGTGGAATTTTGAAAATAAGTCCCTTCATTTGCAAACGTTTTTACACTCGCTTGAGCTGGTGCGAGAAAGGGTTAATGGAAATAATGGGAAATGAAAACGCGTTTGCAGAATAAATTCTTCCATGCGCATTTAAAAAAGTCATGTGACTTTGCGCTATGGAATGGGATACTTGACTATCCAGCGGACCGATCTTGTTGCACAGCATCTAAAATGTTGTTATTATCATTCTAAAATGCCCAAGCAAAGTCTGTCGTCAAAGTATTTCTGTATAATTGCTTCCCAGAACTGGCTTACACTACTGCGTTCCCAAACAGCAGGCGTCTACCTCCGAAAGCAATGACTGCATTTATTGTGTTTCATCTGCTCATTCTGAGGCAGAAGTAATTTATCGCAGGACGATAATTTATTTATTTTTTTCGCAGGACATGAAATGCATGCCAATAAGTGGCCTAATGGTTAGGGAGTCGGGCTTGTAACCGAAAGGTTGCGGGTTTGAGTCCCAGGTCCGGCAGGGATTGAAGGTGGGGGGAGTGAATAACCAGCACTCTCTCCACCCTCAATACCATGACTGAGGTGAGTCCCTTGAGCAGGGCGATAAGCAATATGGCTGCCCACTGCTCTGGGTGTGTGTTCACGGTGTGTGTTTGTTCACTACTCACTACTGTGTGTGTGCACTTGGGTTAAACTTGGGATGGGTTAAATGCAGAGCACAAATTCCGAGTATGGGTCACCCATATGTTTTGCTTTCTGAACGTAACAAGCTTGCTCGGTAGCTCAGCCAGCACAGAATTGGATTTAGGATGCGGAATCCTTGGGTATGAATCCTGTGAAAAACATGACTCTCGATGAAAGTGCTGAAAGATGAGATATAGAAAAACAAGCTAAAACGGCATACTTGCAATTGCGTTTTTAAGTCACATTCACTTTTGTTCATACTATCGGATAGGTTTAGGTGAAGTGCAGATGGTACATTATTTTAAAACGTCACAGAGCATTAGAGTCATAACGCACTCAACATTTCAACTGTAAACTGCGGTGACGCGTACAAAACCAACGTCACATAAAACATATTGTATGTACGTTCAACAAACACGCTGACTTTATTATATATGAAAATTATTATATTCAGTGGCTTCTCATACTTTTCTTCGTGATATCTAGTGCTAGTTTATCAGGAAGTGACAATGTTGTTCACAAATTCGCAACTTTGGATGGAAATCCAGCTAATGAAAGCTTACTCTGGAAGCTGGTACTGAAAATTAACTGTCTTCCTAAGAGCCATTTGGGATATTTTTATCATCTGTATTGTAAGTGAACAGTGTGATGTAGCAAGTTTAAATTAATTCCAAATTACTGACAACTAAAAGTTCCGAAATGGAAGAATGCTGGCAACCAAACAGTTGATAGTAGCCACTGACTAAAAATAGTATGGAAGTCATTCTTAAAATAACTTCTTTTGTTCTTAAGGGTGAATAAATGATAACAAAATTGTAATTTTTGGGTAAATTATCCCTTTAACAACCGACGTCAACTTTAATCTAACTTAAAGTGTATCTTAATATTAAATTTATATTTTAAATCCATAAATATTTGAGGCACTCAGATAATGATGGTACTGAGATTCAAACTCATGTCTATGACTTTGCGAGAACAATGGTAGATCCACAACACAGCGATTATGTAACATTCAAATAGAATTAAAAGTTGTACTGGTATAAGCACCATTAAAACATGCTGCATTTAACATTTTGCAAAATATTTCAACTTGATCTCATGACAAAAACGTGCCTCTGGGAACATTTTTGCAAGACGTAAAATACATGTACGCCATGTACGTTTCATGACATATTTGATGTGAAATGTCCACCGAGTAGCGCTAAACGAATGTTTGTTTGTTTTTTCGCCCGGAACAGATGTACAAATGGTACATTTTATGTGTTGTCAGTTTTGTACGTGTCGTCACAGTTCTAACCTGAATTGTCCATTGAGCGCTACGACTCTAATGCTCCGTGACTTTTTCAAATAACATACCATCTGCACTACACCTAAACTTGTTTTTAGCTTGTTTTTCAATCTCCCATCTTCAGCTCTTTCATCCTGAGTCATGTTTTTGGTGGGATTCATACCCAAGAATTCCACATCCTAAGTCCAATTCTGTGCCGGCTGAGCTACCGAGCAAGACTGTTGCGTCCAGAAAGCAAAATATATGACGCTGTAATCATTAATGTGTACGAAAACAATTGCAAGTGCTCGCTGTTTTACTGCCTCTGCTGTTCATTTCTGTTGGAAACTGCAGTGATGTGTACTTCTGTGTGATTGGTATTTCACATCTTGCGAAAAAGTTCCCAGAGGTATGTTTTGCCATGGGACCAGGTAGTTAATATTACACAAAAATAGCCAGAATAATCAAGTAACAATGGAAGTCAAAGAATATTTAAAAATGATGCATATCCCTGGATGTACGAATAAGAAGAATGCAACCAAAGCACCTTTTCTAAGTTTTTTGGTACATTCTCATTAGTTGTGAGATGTTTGACTGCTCAACTGATTTGCATTAGCAGGATAATTAGCTAAAGATGTTCATTCTCAGGAACCGCTTATTTCCTTTGATTCAAATCTGCGCACAGAGAAATCTCCATCTCTGGCTTTAGAAGGAGCGAATTCCATTCAGTCCCGCTTTGAGGATCAGTGAGCTTCAACAAGGTCTGTTCAAGAAAAGCATAATCTCTTGGTTTACGATACCTCATAAGGCCAAAGAAGTGGAAATGTGTGACAGTTGTGCTTCTGATGAGGACTGCTGCCCATTTTCATATATAAGCCTTCCCTAAGCCCTTTGGTGTGCTTTCATTGTGTTCCGCTGAGATGACAAATCATCCCTCGCTTTATTTTCATCCCTTGATTTGACATTAAAGCCCTTGGGACTCAGTACGCCATGTGCAGTGCAGTGAAAGACAAGCTCTGGCTTACTAAAAATGCTATGTCTCTTAAAATATATTCCATTATTCAATGCCTCATAGACATTCGAGAAGCTAGTTTATGTGAAGAGATATATGTGTTGCCAGAGATACTCTGTTGCACCTGCTTGAGCTCATCTTTTGTGGTTAAAGCTTAGGTTTATTTTTATGTGTTTGGTTAAGCTATTTTAGACATGAATGTATTATATGGTATGAGGTAAACGAATACTTGGCTGGTCACAGTGTTGGATGCTTGACAAAGGAAGGGCTGGACAGCAGGAGCTTCATCACTGCGTTGTGGATTAATGGCCTCGTCTTTGTCATGCTGAGCCTTGATGAAAGGCTGTCAATAATTAAGAGTGTATATTTGTGGTTGCTGGTGAAATATATAGTGTGCTTAATCAAGAGTAAGACGCGGTCGCAACAAGAGTTGGCTAGAGGAACATTTTACTGCTCAGAGGTGATTTAATTAGGGCCTAAGCCCCAATGTTGGAATTGCTGGTGGAATTCCTTTTTGGAATTGCTGCATTTATTATTCTTCCAATTGTTCTCCACAGTGAATTGCATTTTTAAGGGCCTGAACATGCCCGAAAACTCATGAAACTGCACACACGCCAGAAGTGGCGAAAATTTACATCTGATATGGGTTTTAGAAGTGGGTGTGGCAAAATGGCTCGATAGCGCCACCTATAGAATTTCAACAAAGTGCCCCTCGAGCTGTGTTTCACGTACAAGCAATTAAAAAAATGCACAAAATTCGGTACACAAATGTAACACACCAATTCCTACAAAAAAGTCTCCGAATCCCAACAGGAAGTTTCAAATTTTGTGCTGTTTTTGCCATTTTCAGGCGTCATATTTTAACGAAGTCCTCCTACAGATTTTTTCAGATCAACACCAAATTTGGTCAGTCTAATCTAAAGCCCTTTTGTGACGTTAAATTGCGAAGATTTGGCTTTTCGTTGAAGGGCGTGTCCTTGGCGGCCTGACAAATTTCGATATTTCGCCATGAAAATGGAAAATGTTATAACTATAGTCTGCTTCAAATGTCACAGGACAGAGTCCGGTCCTGAACACATGCCCATGCCCACTTTCAGTTATAGTCATAGCGCCACCTGCTGGAAACAGGAAGTGAGATGTTTTATGCTGTACAAACTCCTCCTAGAGATTTAATGACATTAACATTAGAATTGGTCAGTCTAATCTAAAGGCCTTTGAGATGATAAATTATGAAGATCTTGAGTTTTCCCTGAAGGGCGTGACTGTGGCGGACTGAGGAATTTCGATGTTTCGCCATGGAAAAGGAAGTTGTTGTAACTCAGCCAAACAATGTCCAATCTGCCCCAATCTTCACGTGTCTGATAAGAGTCCTGGCCTGAGGACATCTAAAGGCCAATATTCAGTTGTAATCATAGCGCCACCTGTTGGCAACAGGAAATGTCATGTTTTACACTAACTAAAACATGCAGTGTTCAAACTGCAGCAAACTTGACGTTTGATAAAAGTTTTGACTTGAAGACATGTACACATCAATATTCAGTTATAGTCATAGCGCCACCAGCTGGCAGCAGGAAGTTTGGCGCACATAAATGATTTGACATATTCCTTATGTTAACCACTTTAAAAGCATATTTCACACTGTTTGCTGTTTGGCTACAGCCACCGGGTAGTGGTGAGCTTGGGTGTGAGGGCCCTTTCAGTGCTGCTGCAGCTTTAATTTGAGATGTTTCTCCTTAAATTTTATGGGATGTATAAAAATATACACAAGTGATGATTTATTGTACAGTAAAAGTATCAAGTAAATGTGGATAGCAGCTTGGAAGAGCTTGATGGGAAACTCTTGAGATCTCAGAATTTTTGCAATATTGAGATCCTCCATGAAACTGTTTACATTTTCTTAAAAAACGTTGGCTGCATTGATGAAAGTTGAATGCATTAGGTTGCCTCATTTTTTGTGTAGTTTTCTCAATTTTACAATGTAATTTCATTGCTAAATTTTATTTCCAGTGAGAGATTAATTCTAGTGCAAACCATCTTTAGTGACCCTCTATTGCACCATTGATATTTACCTCGAAAGGAACTGATGAGAATAATGTTAAAAATCAGCATAATTAATTTACATTTTTGAGTTATTTCAACTAGGGGTTGACTGATTATCGGCCTGGCTGCATTTCCCAAAAGCATCATTAGTTAACTATGGTGATAAGTTTCACTGAACTCTATTGGTAAAGATGGAACTTGCAACCATAGTTGGTTTGGGGAAACGCACTCCAGGCCGATTATCACCGCCAATATTAAGCATTTTTGTGGTTATCGGTATTGGTCGTTGTCAAAACTGATTTGCCGCTAAAATAATTTAAAAACATTTAAAGAAAGTTTTTGTCAGAGCTCTTGTTATTCTTTTAATTTTTATACCATCGGTTCAAAATATCGGTTATCGGCCTACTTGATCTAGAATAATTGGTATCGGCATTGACCCTAAAAAACACACATCATTTGCCCCCTAATTTCAACAACAATCTTAACAATCTTAATTGCCCCTAGTATTACAACTATTTCAATTTGGCTAAATTCCAATGAATGTTTGTCAAGGCAAAAGATTTCTTTTAATTTCCAAAGACTTCTTATCCAAAAAAGGAGTTATTAATTATCAATGCAAGAAATTCCGTAGTTGTTATGAAATTAGCATTACAATATTTGTCTCTGAGGAAAGCAAAGGCATTGCATGCAATGCTTTAATATAGATGCAAAAAAACAAATGTCAACAATTTACTCACAAATTATATTATGTAAGAAGAGGAGCTCTTAACATGACCACAACAAACAACTAACAGTGATGACAAAAAGATCGTCTGCATAACTGAACATGAAGACACCAACCAACAAAACAATATTCTTGAAACACTAACCGCATAATTTAACTGCAGTGCGTATTGGAAACATGCTAACCCTTTACAAATCAACACCAACTCTCAGTATGAAACTGTTCAGACAACTTTGTAAGGCTTTGAGAACATTTGGAGGAATATTGTTGCTCTAACATGTGTTTTGATGTAGATTCAAAGTCTCTTTTCTTAGTATCTGTGACTCATACAGACCATATGCTGGATTTTTTTGTCTTGCAGTGTTGCTCTAGAGCTGAATGGAGTTCCACAGGAAATATAGATGTTTCCTGCCTTTGTAATCTCACGACTACTATAGTGAGATGAATTGAAAGCTGAAGGGAAGCAGAACTGGTGAATCAGATGGAACAAAAGTCTCCACAAACTTAGTCTTCCTCCTCACGGTGGTCTCCTCCTGAGGTTAGGGGTGTATATTCGAGGTCTGAGTTGTGTCAAAATGGCAGAGGTGAATGAACATCTGTGTCCAGCCAAAATATTGCCATCCCAGCATTTTCAAGATCTACATCTGAGATTGTGGTCCTGCTATACAGTAAATGAAAATCCTGTACAGATTATGTATTTCTGGAAATCATACTCCGTGTTCAATATAGGTTAAGCTCATCTGACCTTATCATTTTGACTCGCTCATCAGTTTCTTTTTAAGCAAAAATGGAGGTTACTGTGAGGCATTTTCAGTGGAAGTGAATGAGGCCAATTGTTGAATGATTTAAAAACGTAAATTTAAAGCATATAATTTTCTAAAAGCATAATTATTAGTTGTTTTATGGTGTTGGCGTGATAGCAAAGTTGTAAAAATTGCATATAACTTACAGAAAAGGTTAGGTGAATGAATGTTAATGCATATTATTTATGACTTATGGCTATACTTATGAAACTGAGAGTATTTTAATGTTTTACAGGTTGGCCCCCATTCACTTTCATTGTACAGGGCTCGCTGTAACCCTAAATTTTTATTGCTTGCTTTTTTTGTAAACTACTTTTGTTGTAGCAATCAACATTATGCCACAAATGCTGCTGATTTGAGCTGAACTTGTACTGAAGTTTATATTAAATGAAATAATAATAAAAAAGAGTAAAACTAACACTATTCAAAAACTAATAACAATTACAAGTACACAAAAATACCAAATGTAATTGAAATTAAAATGAAATCAGAAAATAAAAATATTTCGGAATATTAATAAACACAGGAATAGTATGTCAGTGGTACTATTTTTGCAAGAAATCCTGTCTTGAAAGCAAACCATTGTGCTTACAGTACATCCAGCTTGGCCTTTGAAAGACTGAATCTTGATGCATCATGTGAGACATCCAGCAGAAGTAGGTCAACATTTCACAGATAATCCAGGTGTGTAGTGGAGAAAAATATATATTCAGGTTCTGTATGACATATACAGAGCAATAAGAGAGATGGGAGGGATAAATAATGATGTACTGTGCTTGGCAATGAGAAGAAAAAGTGTGCTTGTTAATTTTAGGTCATAAATAAAGCCCATTAATCTGTCCGCTCCGCTCTCTGTGGTTAAAGGAAAAGATTCCTAAGAGTTAAAGTATTCTTGGCAGGTATTGTTTATCCCTCGTTTTCTCATACACATGCCCTTTAGTCTCTTCCTCTTATTCTCATTTTCTGTGTGGTACTGTTGAAAGCTTCAATGATTTGGCACAGAGGCTTATTGTATTGACTAGAATAGATGAGGTAGCCAGAAACCTTTTCACTTGCTTTTTTGGCGTCTGTTGAGATCCGAGGCAGACGGTCTTACAGTATGATGGATGGCTGATGGTCTAATCCAAGACATGCAGAACAGGTATACATCATCTGCAGCTAATAACCACCATCACATTACTATCTTCACCAAGAATCTTAATAATTATAATGAATGGGAAAAAATGTAGCAAATAAGCTTCAGCTCATTGATAATGAAATCAATGGAAAAAATCTAAAAACCTCAGTGTTGCAGAATGTTAAAGCTTGTTTCAACATTGGTTAATGCAATTTTATATCCCACAATTAGAGATAGAACTGCAAGATATAAACATAATTGTGATATTAAACTCAAAATATTGTGACATTAACTCAGAATTGAGATAAAAGTCGCAAACTTTTTATTTTTTATTTTGTGGTGAAAAAAAAAAAACCTCAACTCACAACTCAAAATTGTGAATAAAGTCAGAATTCTGAGTTTATAATTTGTTCCTGAAGATTATTTAGAGAAGAAAAGAAGTTGCAATTATTTTTTATTTATTTGTTTTGATTCCATGAAGAAAATGGGCTTCCATATACAGTGCTAGGTAGTAACTGATTACTTGTAATTATATTACATTTGAAGTGCTTGTAATAAGATTACAGATACTTTTTATTTTATTTTTGGCTAAACTGTCAATATCTTAAAACAAAAACAAAACCTATTACTTGTATACATTAGGCCACTAGTCAGGTGACTATAATTACACAGAAAATAAGAGGCCACACAATGAGTTTAATTTGACATTTTTCTGATGTGATTAATAATTAGCGTTTCATCACCTCACACACATTTCACCCCTGCAGTTTTTTTAGGAATCTCAAGTTGGGAAAACTTGGCATAATGTGATGTTTAATGCACTTCATGATGTTGATAACAAAGGATGGAAAACATTTTGTTATGAGTTAGGTCAAATGTAATCCAGAAGTAATCAAAAAGTAGTCAGAATACACTATCTGGTGTGTAATCCAATGAATAATGTTACTAACTACAATTTTTACCTTGAAATTTGTAATCAGTAATGGATTACAATTTGTAAGTAGTCTATGGAGCACCTAACTAAACACTGACTTTAAGGAGAACTCCACTTCCAGAATTGAAATTTCCTGATAATTTACTCACCCCCATGTTATCCAAGATGTTCATGTCGTTCTTTCTTCAGTCGAAAAGAAATGAATGTTTCTCCATATAGTGGAGTTCAATGGGGAATAAAGGGTTGAAGGTCCAAATTGCAGTTTCAATGACGCTTCAGAGGGCTCTACACAATCCCAGCCAAGGGAGAAGGGAAATGAACGTGCAAAGAAAGTCAAACGCCCTTTACAAAAAAAGGTAAAACAACAATGTTGGACGATTTTGAAGTTGGAGGAGAAAATTAGATGAAGTTATTCGCCCTACCCTACCTTTTTGCACCGGAGAACACAGACAAAGAACTAACCACACATGACTTTCCAACTTTGCCATTTGAAGCTGCTCTGAAACTACAATTTGGACCTTCAACCCATTGGCCACCAATTAAGTCCATTATATGGAGACAGTTCCTGGAATGTTTTCCTCAAAAAACGCAATTTATTTGCGACTGAAGAAAGAAAGACATGAACATCTCGGATGACCTGGGGGTGAGTAAATTATCGGGAAATTTTCATGCTGCAAGTAAACTTCTCCTTTAACTACATATTCCAGTAATTCGTGTGATGATAGTTGATCAGTTTTTTAGCATGTTTTTCAGCATGTTTTTTAAACAGCGATAGCACGACAAAATGCTACATCGCTATTTTGAATATCACGTAAAACCTTTGGTTTTACTACAGAGCGAGTTTTTTTT
>JAHKKF010519438.1:8584-20027 GCA_019740295.1 Labeo calbasu | reverse complement strand
AAACGGCAGCTGTGGTTGCCAGAATTTTACCGTAAAAAATACGGTAGCAACATTTTATGTTTTGTGGTTTGCACTTAAATTTACAGGTAAATACCGTAGTTTCATTAACTGATACAATGTTTATGTACCAACCTATTGAAGTACTGAAATCTGTTTTGTACCTTTGTAATACACTGATAACCACCAAAAGCAGGTGGTGATGAGAAAGTCAAATGATGAACCAAAGCTCATCACAAACAGCTTTTAAATATTAACGTATAGAAGGTGCACAGTGTCATTCACACAAACACTAAACACCATCATGGTAACACACATGAAACTGAAATAATGCATAAACATTAATTTAACAACATTAGATGTAACATAGAACCCTAATGTACAAAACAGCAAAGAAAAAAACTAAGAAGAAAGGGTTATTTCAACAAAAAAACATCAAGTTTAAAAAAAAAATGTAACATAGGGAATTCTGGGAATGTCAGTTTACGGTAAATTTCACTGTTCACTGTTTTACGGCCTTTTACCGTTAACCATGTAACAGGTTTTTGCTGTAGCATTTGTACAGTATTTTTACCGTTAAATTCACAGTAATTTTTTACAGTGTTGTTAAATACCTGTGCAGAAAAGATGCATAAACTACAACTACATCTTTTACGAACTTGTCTTATACATATTACTCATATCGCCTAGCAATACGAGCGCATCACACGTGAGCGGTTAATCACATGTGCCGACACGTCTAATTTTGACGTTTGGTAATATTTCTATTCAAAATTGTGATTCCTCTATTTCTAAAAAAAAAAAATTGTGGCAAAACAGTAAATTCAAATGAATAAATAAAATTGGAAAAATCGCCCAGCCCTACTTAAATATGATGTAAATAATGTCACTTACTGAAATATGTAGTAGAAAACCCATGAAAGATTTACCTTATTTAAAAAATCCACATTGTTTTAGGGTGTTTTCATACCTGGCACTTTCGGAACCTGGCGCATTTCCTCCCTTAGCTCGGTTCGGTTGGGCATATGTGAACACGGCAATTGCGCTTGGATCCGCGCGAAAACAATCGGTCCGAGATGAATGAGGTGGTCTCGGCTCGATTGAAAACAAACTCTGGAGCGGTTCGGTTGTAGTGAGAAAGCTATCCGATCCAACAAACCAATGAACCAGGTTATATCACATTATATAATGGGTAATTACAGTTCCGTGAACAGCAGTAGCTTTGTTGTTTTGCTAATACCTGTGAATGTCTGTGTGTGGGCACGTCTTCGCCATTCAAAATCAAAGCGTGCATTTTTAGTTTTATTACTCTCTTTGTAGTAGGTGTATTTTAAAAAAGTTTTCCCAACAAACCCTGGACTCCTGCTCAAAATTATGAATTAATATAACGACAGCTACAAAAAAAATGCAACGATAAGCACTTAAAGCTGCTGTTGTTCCATCCTGATGGATGACAGCTGAGCGGAATCCCAGAAAATAAACCGTGGAACTTTGACCAATGAGAGGACGGTTTACTCGCGCATGACTTGTATTAACACATTTGGTCCTTTTAGACATTTTGCTGTGTGAAAGCAAACCGCACCAAGAATAAAAGGCAAAATTGTAATAATTTTAATCCCTGTTTTGGAACAAAGCAATCAGTCTACAGGTGTGAAAGCAACCTTATACATTTTTTGGACTGTGGAGGGCACCATTATTTCAATGATGTCAAATGGTTGCACTTTGTAAACTACTGGTGCTACCTACTGCTATTTTTACCGGAACACAACTCGGAATACACAACTCAGAAAATAAAATACCGGAATAATAAACACAGCTACTGGATGGATGTAAGCGTAGGCTTAAACCAAACATTGTTCCCCACAAGGAGTCTAAACGCCCCCAGATATCGAGTGAAATCTACATTGAGAAACTTCTTCAGTGGCGTGGCGTCATGACGAGCGTCTGCATGTTTACATCCTACCTGGATGGTATTTAGCATTTCTTGTCTCTGCCGTTTGTAAGCTCTTTCAGTAGCTGTGGTCTAATAAAAGACTCAACTGCATCCGGGCTAAAGTGGAGAGAGCAAAGACGCAGGTCTTTAGGAAGTTTTATTTGTCCAGAGGCATTTTCCCATTCTTTTCTCCTATTTTTATTACTAGGAAAGCAGTGAAGACGTATTTTGCTTCTCTTGCTGCCCTTAGACTGAAAATTAAAACCAGAAGCCTCACAATGTAAGGCATCGTATCAGTATTTTATTTTCCGAGTTGCGTATTCCGAGTTGTGTTGCGTCAGTAGCTCACCGAGTGCAGCCATTACACGTCATCGAAATAATGGCGCCTCCCATGGTCCAAATGTATAAAACGATGTGTATAAATCATGTTTCACTAAGAGACATCACAAGTCTTAATACCCAGAATTCCCTTTAATAGCATTATGGAATGAAGGATGTGCACAATTTAGAAGAAAATGTCACTTGTGTAGGGAATGAAATGTTTGTTCACAGACAGACTGCAAACAGCCTGTGCTCTTCACTTTCTTCCCAGCATCATCATTGGCTCTGTTGGGGTTGGAAGGATTAGAGAGGCTGCCAAATGTAAACTAATTACTAAGTGGGCTTTGTTTAGGTTTCATTACAGTCCTGCTGGCTCAACAATCAACTGCCGACTCATTTCTTTTGGAGGGGGAGAAATCAAACAGTGTGTCACTTTTTGCCACTGCATGTTGCCTTCTCCGGCTCTTTCTCTCTTTCCTAACTTTGTGTTGAAACTCGAGACGCACTTGAGCTCAGCTAGGGTTTGATGTGAATTGTTTTCAGAGATTCTGAACACGAGGTAATATGCTTCCAAAATGGGCCTTTCTAAACTTATTTAGATGATGTAACCTTCTATAGGAAAGGGACATAATGTTTTTTCCTAGACAGCAATGAGATAACAGGAGTGCAAACAGAGACTTTTGCTTTCTTTTTGGTTTTCAGTTTTACCAATAGACCAATGTGATGTCACATTTGTTTTCTCTAGAGAGTCAGATTTGCCAAAGTCGCAATCAGCAGTTTAAGAATTCAAACATTCTTCACCAGATTCTTCCTATTCAATTATCCAAGCCAAGGTTACCCACTTTCATAGTTTTGCTCTGTTCATTTAACTTCATAGCCCCATTTAGCCCCATGTTAACAATTCTCTCTTTTTTCTCATTTTACAAGAAACATCTGAGATCTCTAGCAATTTCTAAATTCAATGAAGTGTTCTTCTAGGCTGAGGCCATTGTGTATCGTTCACTCACCAGGGAAATCTAATTACAAATGCGAGCGTAGCTCTTTTTACTTTCTGACCACTTTCCAGCCAGGACCTGGCCGGAGCAAACAGAGACTCGAGGCTTACGGCAGTGGGATTGTGTTTCCAAACCATTCAGCACCTGGTCTTTAGCTGATTATGTCTTTCGTCTTCGTATACATGCCAGCTGCTCTTTTCTCTATATGGTACCTCTGTCATTTAGTGTATAAACACAGGCATTGCTGAGGTGCTGCAGGTTATTGACCATATTCAAGAAGTGCACAAAGCATGACCGAATTACTCCCTTCTTAGACAAACTTGGCAGCAGGTCAGGCTGTTTCTTGGTTATTAAATAACCGTCTGCCAACAAAGGACACAGGAGGACAACCTATCCCTGAAAAAGTAATGAATACCTGTTTATAGTTCATTATTTAGAACAACAGCACACATGAGAGACTGATAGACATGAGAGTGTTCAGAGAGAACGTCTAGGAGCTTCAGCTGCACTAAGCTTCAGAGGGTTCTGCTTGAATGGTAAAAACAACTACAGCACAATGGTTCTATAAATAATCTGAGCATGTAGGCGTTTCCTTCACATTTATGGCTACTTGCACATTTCATCTAAAATAAAATGGCTAAAATGTTTAAAAAGAAAATGAAAGGTAGTAATTAAAGGGTCATGGCTGTGCTCTGTTTTTCTTCCTAATCAACCAAATGTTCTTGGACTGTGTTGGTGCAAAAAAATGGAATTTTTTGAATCTGCTGGTCATGTGATCAGCAGTTCACTGGTATTTAAACCATTTACATGGAGGGCATTTAGCAGACACTCCTATACAGAGTGCAGCTTACAAAAAGGGCTTTGGTTTCACATAAGAGCCCATTGTGATCAACAGATGGCAAGCATGCAACTCAGCATCATCTGCTACCGTAGGAATAATGTGCTTCCTGAACAAATGCAAACAAGTGTGGACTAGTACAAAGCAATCAACAGTAATATACAGTGCATGCAATAAAACAAGCCGACACAAGTTGTTTTGTTAATTAATCCAAGTATTGTTGAAAGAGGTGGGTCGACCCTGCATCTAAAGATTGGGATTGATTCATTGTCCTACAAATCAAATCTCTAATTGTCCTCTAATTTCCCTATTCAGACAGTCAGCAAGGAGTCTCTGCCCATTTAGCTACGTGTTGTTCTAATGGGGAAAATATCTTATCCACCTTATTTTTCCCATTACAGTGGATGTGTTCATTTGTAAATGTAATGGGTCTGACTTCCGGTGTCATTTGCTTCCAGATATTTTTAGCTGTACAAAACAGCTCATTTTTCTGCATTTTTATTAAAAACTGGTGTTTTTTTACCTTATCATTTAATGTGTTGTCTTAATTATGAACACACTGGTGTTTAGTGAAAACTGGCGTGTGCATAATTAAAGGAGAAGTCCACTTCCAGAATAACAATTTACAGATAATGTACTCACCCCCTTGTCTTTCTTTCTTCAGCCGTAAAAAAATTGTGTTTTTTGAGGAAAACTTTTCAGGATTTTCCTCCATATGGTGAACTTCTATGGTGCCCCGAGTTTGAACTTCCAAAATGCAGTTTAAATGCGGCTTCAAACGATTCCAAATGCGGTTGTAAATGATCCCAGCCGAGGAAGAACGGTCTTATCTAGCAAAACAATTGGTTATTTTCTTAAAAATAATACAATTTATATACTTTTTAATGTCAAACACTCGTCTTGTCTTGCTCTGCCTAAACTCTGTGTATTCTGGCTCAAGAAAGTTACGGTATGTCGAAAAACTCTGATCGTATTTTCTCCCTCAACTTCAAAATCGTCTTATATCACTGTTTTACCTTTTTTGTTTGATCTTCTTTGCATGTTTACTTTCCAAAGACTGGGTCAGAACTTCTGCAGCGATGTAGGATGATTTTTAAATGATTTTTGAAGTTGAGGGAGAAAATACGATCAGAGTTTTCGACATACACTAACTGTTTTGAGCCAGAATACACAGACTTCAGGGAGAGCAAGACAAGATGAGCATTTGAGATTAAAAAGTATTTAAATTGTATTTATATAATAAAATAACCGATCGTTTCGCTGGAGAAGACCCTTTTTCCTGGGCTGGGATCGTTTAAACTGCGTTTGGGATCATTTGAAGCTGTATTTAAACTCCATTTTGGAAGTTCAAACTCAGGGCACCATACCAGTCCATTATGTGGAGAAAAATCCTGAAATGTTTTCCTCAAAAAACACAATTTCTTTACGACTAAAGAAAGAAAGACTTGAACATCTTAGATGACAAGGGGGTGAATACATCTGGAAATTGTCATTCTGGAAATGGACTTCTCCTTTAAGATAATACATTAAAATAATAAAGTAAGACATACCAATTTGCAATATCAAGCAGCAAAATTAGATGTTTTGTACAGCAAAAAATAGCTGGATGCGGTTGAGCTTGGAAGCCAGACTCATAAAATTTACAAATGGTCATGCCCGCTCTTACTTCTAAAATAAGGTGGATATCATCAGCCATATTTCTTTGTTATTCAGTTCTGGTGAGGATGTCCAACGGGCCAGCGTGATCATCAATCTGCCAATCCTGGTGCGTCAAAACCCAGCAGAGACCTTTCGTAGGGTGGTGCCAAAAGTCAGGGTAGGCTAAACAATGTGTAATTTATTGCTTTTTGTTGTTAGGATCTTTCTATGACTTCTTAGTGTGTGCTGTATGTGAATGATCATACAGAGCTCCGTTTTCTACCCCAACAGGAAGTGTTGCATGTAGCTGGGGCGGATATGCAGCTCGCCGCAGCAGGATCTTTCCTGACGGTCCTCCAAGATGACATTGTCCTCATCCAGACACACACCCACTCAATCTTGCAGATAGTTCTCCTGAATCTCGACCACAGGGACACAGGTTGCCATTTTGAGAAAGCTTGTAAAGCACTTGTAGAAAGTATATACAATAAATTTGATGGGATTTTTTTTCAACATCCTCTTTAAAATGACTACTTGAACGCATGAGTCCTTATTATTTGCAGTCTTGTGAGTGGAATACAACACTACTGTTCTAAAATATGGTCAGCATGGTCCTTTTTTTAGTTTTATTCAGCAAAGATGTATTATTTTCCTTAAATGTGAGTAAAGACATTTATGATGTCACATACGTTTTCTATTTTAAATAAATGTTTTATTTTATTTCTGTTTATCAAAGAATGTCTAAAAAGATATATCATGGTTTTTACAAAAAGCGACAGCTGTTTTGATATTGATAAAAAATGTTTCACATTCGTAAGAAATTGTATTTCACAACGCTACAGTTTTACTGTTGATCAAATAAATGCTACCTTGGATAAGCTTCTTTCAAAAATATTGCTTATAATTGTTTTAAATTTTACAGACCCCAAGCTTTTGAACAGTAGTGTGTGCCAAAATAAAATAAGCATATTTCTGCATGTCAAGGACACAATCAGCTACTATGTATTTATTTTTTAACAGTGGTCAGCAATGCTTGGTTAGAGACGTTGCTGTCAGCAATTGATGCTTTACCAAAGGAAACTATCAGGCAAGAGGTAATGACAGCTGCAGTTTTTTTCCTGTCTATCATTTCTAAACCCATGGGATAATCTGTAGAAATCAGTTATTAGTGTGAATTAAAATTCAATTTGCTTTGATTGATTGTTTGCACAGATTTTGAGTCCTCTATTATCGAAGCATCAGCTCTCCCAGTCTGTCCCGGCACGTCTGGCCAGCTGTCGCATCTTAGGAAAAGTTGTTGGCAAGTTTGAGTCATCAATGTGAGTTCTACAGTGGAAACACCACTTGACCAATCAAATAAGAGGACTGAAACAACCTATTATATGATCTTCCTAATATAGAATAATGACATTTAAGTTGAAAAGCTTAATATAAATTGTCGACTTAAAATGTTTACCGTGACTTTTCTCTGCAGAGTGAAGAAAGACCTTTTGCCACTGATCAGGTCGTTATGCCAGGACGTAGAGTACGAGGTGCGCGCCTGCATGTGCCGCCAGCTGGAGAACATCACCAGGGGAATTGGGTAAAAAGATATGAAGCAGAGAGATGTTAAAAAGAACATTTTGTTATTTGAATATCTAATGCTGCCAAATCTAAATGACTTATTCCTGTATGGAAGAGTACTGACCTTGATTCACAGACATCAGATAGAAAAACACAGTATATTCTATCATCAGGTTTAGTGTATATGATTTTTAGTTTTAGTTTTTATATAACTTTTTCACTGACTTCAATCTTATTAATAACTGGGTATGTGTTTTTAACACTTCTTTTGAATGTGAGACATTGTTTCTCACATGTTTAAACCAAGGAATGAAAGAATGATGCCTATTCTGTTAGAAATAATAACGTCTCTAGTGAACATTTATGTGTACAGTATCAGTATGGATCATAAGTTTGTGTATATTTGCTCTGTCTCAGGCTGGACCACACTAAGGTTGAAGTGCTCCCTGAACTGGTTGAGCTGGCCCAAGATGAAGCCAGTACTGTGAGACTGGCAGCTTTCGACACCATCATCAACCTCCTAGAAATGTTCGACAGTGGTAAGCCACTCACAGTGTTCATTGAATGAATTTCATTCTCATATTTGTTGTTTTATTAAAACAGAATTACTACTACTACACTGTAAAAAAAACACAATTTGTTGAGCCAATAATTTGTTACCTTGCTGCCTTAAAATGTTAAGTTCAGTCAACTCAAATATGTTTAGTCAACTTAAGTTATTTTATACTATGTGACAACTTAGATATTTGAGTTGACTAAGCAAAAAATTTGGTTTG
The DNA here is from genome assembly GCA_019740295.1 of Labeo calbasu. Taxonomy (NCBI): domain Eukaryota; kingdom Metazoa; phylum Chordata; class Actinopteri; order Cypriniformes; family Cyprinidae; genus Labeo; species Labeo calbasu. The sequence goes on along the minus strand of JAHKKF010519438.1, from coordinate 11,966 downwards.
TTAAAATTTTGAATTGAATCAACTCAAATATCTAAGTTGTTACTTAGCACAACTTAACATTTCAAGTTGACTAAACTTTTTTGAGTTGACTGAACTTAAAATATTAAGACAGCAAGGTAACAAATTATTTTAAGTTGACTCAACAAATTGTTTTTTACAGTGTACTAGTAAAAACATTGTTTTTTATGCACTGGTTAATTTTAAAACTTATAGCTATTTTGCTTTTCTTCTTTAAGAATAATGGAAAGAAAACATCCAAAATACACATTTAAGATGTTATTTTATTAAACTTTATCTATTTGTGTCAGGTTTTCAATTACAATGCACGTATTTGAAGACAGTTTTTCAGTTTTTCTAGCTGTTGACAGTATTTTCTGATTTATGGAGTGATAAAGGTGTTCAAAATCTCCTCTGTAAAAACATTTATTTTGAAAAAATGAAACAAATGAATTTTGGCTTTATTGAGTGTTCATATTTCTGTTCTCGAATTGTATGCAAATTTGTATGTTGTATATTTAAAGAAGAAGTCCACTTCCAGAACAACAATTTACAGATGATGTACTCACCCCCTTCTCATCCAAGATGTTCATGTCTTTCTTTCTTCAGTCGTAAGGAAATTATGCTTTGTGAGGAAAACATTTCAGGATTTTTCTCCATATAGTGGCCTTCTATGGTGCCCCAAGTTTGAACTTCCAAAATGCAGTTTAAATGCGGCTTCTAACATACCCATGAGTTTTTCAACATACCCTAACTGTCTTGAGCCAGAATACATAGAGTTCAGGCAGAGCAAGACAAGACGAGCGTTTGGGAATAAAAAGTATTTAAATTGTATTTTTTTAAGGAAAATAACCGATCGTTTTACTAGATAAGACCCTTCTTCCTCAGCTGGGGTCGTTTACAACCACATTTAGGATAGTTTAAAGCCGCATTTAAACTGCGTTTTGGAAGTTCAAACTCGGGGCACCATATCAGTCCATTATATGGAAAAAAATCCTGAAATGTTTAACTCAAAAAACACAATTTCTTTACGACTGAAGAAAGAGACATGAACATCTTGGATGACAAGGGGGTGAGTACATTATCTGTAAATTGTGGTTCTGGAAGTGTATTTCTCCTTTAAAATTTTAGAAAACACAAAATACAAAACAATTGTTTTAAAGAGGTTCACCTAAAAATAAAAATTCTGTCATCAATTACTCACCCTCATGTCGTCCCAAACCCGTAAGACCTCTGTTCATCTTCTAAACACAAAATAAGATATTTTTGATGAAATCCGAGAGCTTTCTGACCTTTCAAGGCCCAGAAGGTAGTAAGGACATTGTTAAAATAGTAAAATAGTAGTAAATGTGACATCAGTGGTTCAACCTTAATTTTATGAAGCTAATGTTCTTACTACCTTTCTGGGCCTTGAACGTGGCAGTTGCGTTGCTTTCTATGCAGAATTTAAGGGTTTGTAACGACATGGGGGTGAGTAATTAATGACTGTTTTTATTTTAATATCAGCTTTTCTGTTGTGGAAGTCAGACAATCTGAAAGGGACTTGAATTACAGAAAAACAGAGATGTGTCAGAGAGGTGTGAAAACATTTGCACTTTCTATTGTTTCACAGAGTATAGTTTGAAACACATGCTGTGTACCTGCTCATATCATCAGACACAGCACAGTTATTTCCATACATTAGGCGCAAACTGGAACATCAGACTTAAAAACTGGCATGTGGCTCCCTTATGAAAAGATGTTGAAACTTGTCTCATGCTCTTTCTCTGTCATCTTCTCACCCTCCCCTCTTTTCTGTCACAATTTTTCATAGATGACAGGACTTGTGTCATATTTCCCTTGGTGAAGGCATTCTGTGAAAAATGCTTCAAAGGAGATGAGGCAGTATTGGCCTCCTTGTCCTTCCAGTATGGAAAACTTTGTCACGGGCTCTCAGGTGACTGTCTGCTTCCTGTTTACATCTTTTTGAAATGTTTTAGAAGTACAATCTATGAGTCATAACATGGATTTTTGTATCTGTTATTTGAACAGAGTCTTTTACTGACGAGCAGCACCTCTGGTTTCTGGAGTTTTATAAGAAGCTGTGCTGTCTGGGTCTGCAGCATGAAAACGGGCACTGCGAGAGCCAGCCCTACCCACTGGAGCTGGAGAACAAATACGCCCTAGTGCGCAGGAACTGTTCCTACAACTTTCCTGTGAGTTTCCCTGCCTTGAATCCATAACTGTTTCAGTCTGAAGTCTAACCAATCTTAATAATTCCTTTTTTTTGTTTAGGAATTGCTTGTTAAAAAATTCTTCTGAATATTTTTATGATTTGAACCAAAATTTCCAGACACTGTTATCTATTTTTAACGCTTGTCAGTGGAGGCAAAAGCTTCTAGAATAGCTCAACAGCTCATTTGAGGAAATTAGACCTCTGACTGCTCTATCATCAATGTCTGAAGTGGTCCTTTGTTGTTAGTGTAGTTATATATAGCCACAGTCATTCAGAAGTTTGCGAACAGTCTGAGATGTAGGTGGCTGAAAGTTACGTCCAAGAAGCCATTATTATTTTAAATGACTCAAGTAGATACAGTACATGCTCATTTTCAGAATAGTTTTCATTAAAGAACCATTTCACCCAAAAATGGAAATGCTGTCATCATTTACACACTGGAGCATGGTGAAAGTGTTATGAAAGTAGTCTGGATTTTTGTATATTATATATAAGTTGTTATTCACTGATAATGTTTAATTTTAACAGGGTGCAACTGGGTCATTGACTCACTGATTCATTGAAAAGATCCAACTAAAAAAGGGATGTAATGATTAACTCAATTCACAATGCAATGTGATTTTTATTATAATAATTTTTAGCTTTTTCTGAACTACAAGTCTATTAAAAATTTTAATCTAATTAATTACATGATGTTTCGATTGATTAATTAATCTAATTAATCGCAAAATAAACGGTGAAAATACCCACAACAGATTACTGAAAGCTATTTTGTGTTAAATGAGAAAGTATTGAGTAGACATTACAAATTGTAGCTTTAGAAAGAAATATTTTATGTTTTAACATAGAATTTATTACACATAAACATTTAGGCTGCAACAGCCTAACGTGAACTATGGAACATAAAAGAAGGTAATATAAGATAAATCTCAGTACTTTTTGTTCATATGATGAAAGTCATTGTTAACCAAACAGCTTTGTTACCAACAGTCTTCAAAATACCTTCTTTTATGTTCCACAAAAGAAAGGTTTGAAATTACATGAGGGTGGGTAAATGATGACAGAATTTACATTTTTAATAACTATCCCTGTAAAGTTTTTATGATTATATGTATATATATATATATATATATATATATATATATATATATTTTTTTTTTTTTTTTTAAT